>JAUYWH010000007.1:1385034-1418774 GCA_034779795.1 Ctenopoma multispine | reverse complement strand
AGCCTGGTTCTGCTGGAGGTTTCTTCCGTTAAAGGGAGTTTTTCCTATCCACTGTTGCCTTACGTGCTTGCTCAAGTGGGACTGTTGGGTTTTCTACATTATTCTGTATATATTTATATGATGTGTAAGGTCTTATACCTTACCCTGAGATGACTTGTGTTGTGAATTGGCGCTATATAAATAAAGCTGAATTGAATTGAAAACAATACTAAATTCTGATCTTTTCACGAATTTGGGAAAAGTTATGGAAAAATAACTTTTTAGACAGAAAAGACATTCAGCAACACATAGACTAAACATACAGCTTATATCAAGTATTTTATAGTGTTGGAATGTATAGGAAAATATCCATATATCGACCTTTATTATACAGTAACCCTAACCCATACAGAAATGGGAAAAGTGCCTGTAAAAGTGACTGTCATTGCAGTTTACTTCATTTTAATAAAACATTTGTTTGTTGTTATACTGGTGTATTTTAAGAAAATCTGTATGTTAAATTCCACTAGCATTAGCTCAAATATTAGCTTACAGCATCCTGTAACTGGTGTGTAGGTGATATACTGTATTATCAAGCCATTGAAGCAATACAGCATCTTTCCACACAGTAAGGATAAGAAAGCCAAACAGCCTTCCTTAAAGACAGCCTCTCATGATTGTGTTAACAGAAGCAAAACCTGTGTGGTAGTCTGGTATTGAGCTGCACATTCAAATTCAGGTGTAGTTGGCCAGTGATTTTAACACAGTATGGTCACATATGGTATAATGCTTATATTTTCCCTGCACCTATATTGTTAACTTCTACCTCACATTTTGAGCATGTCTCGGGAAAGTAATCTGTTTGACATAATTCCAAGTGGATCTATCAGTGGATCTGTCCTCACTATGAACTGTAACTCCAGCGTTCCTCCATGTATAGACATGTTAGAAATGCATTACTCTCCTACTAACCACTTTTTGTATTTGAATATGTTTGTAGTTTTATTTCTCACTTTTCTGATGCTGTAACATTTGTGGTTTGATAGATGATTGCCAAACAGCAACTGTTTCAGTACAAGAAGCTTCCAAGTTCACATAGCGTTATACAGTATGTATAAAACTCTCCATTGATGTTATATTCCATACCAATAAAGCTGGTGGGACTCAAAAATACAAATTTAACTAGAATTACTTTGTTGTATGCCTCCTTTTGACTGTCCATTTGAGCCTTTATCAATTGTAAAGACCTCTCTCCCTTTAATTGTTTCCCAGCTTTTTTTGCAGTTAGTTAATTTCGGGTTGGGATATTGACATCTTGTTAATGACATTGCAGTTCCATGTTTTGACTGAGGGACAGGAAGGATTTTGTGCCATGTTTGCACCCACCATTGATAGCATGTGGTATTTTTTGCTGTTTGCCAGTTTATTTGTCCCTCGTTATCGAAGCCATTTCCCCACCCTGCTTATCACGTCCTCCCAAATGTCTAGACTGCAGAGGAAACTCCTCCATATCCTACAGCAATCAGTCTCTCTCATTTAAAACAAACACTTCAGGCTGCTTTTTTCTCTATTTCATAGCAAATGTATTGTTTTGATTTGTCTTTATTAGAGTACTATGCAAACAAAAGATGATGTCCATCATTGATAAAACTGATGCCACGTCTAACAAAATCTAAAACATTCACTCTATACACTTAATATACTATAATATAACATAATCAATTAAGTTGGCACAAATTAAGAATTTGGGTTCTTACGACTAAATAATAAAAAAAATAAAAATAAAATAAAAATATGGTCACAAAAATATGACAGTGCTGCAACAAATGCATATAAAACAGAACCAGTACAAATTTTTTGCATTTACTCTACATGTCATACAGACCTCCCAAATGATCAGCAAACATGACACAAAGCTACTCAGAGTGACTGCATCTGAAAACCATCTCAGGGCCTAGACGCTCTGTGTGTGTTGATACCTCAATAAAGACATTGTTGCTGTCTTTATCGAGTAACTTCTGACACAAGCATGCATCAGGGGTCTCGCCTCCAAGAGGAAGACACATTATCATACTTTCAAGATTGACCTTTCTAATCAGTGGTTGTAAAGGAAAAAAATTACCACTGATTATGTCCTCATCCACTGCTGCTGTTTTTCCAAATGTCATATTGTCACTGTCAGTCAGATGAGATAGTAACAAAGTACAAATAAGTAAAGTACTGTACTTACTGTAAGTACAAATAATTAATTAATAAATTTTTTTTTTGCTGAGGCAGAATGATTGTAGAAAACCCAACTATTTGATTCACAAGGTTTATTTTAAGTTGAGTTTACTGCAATCAACACAAGGTCAAAATTTACTTTCCGAAGTATACACACAGCACACTTAATATTTGGTTAAATGTTCCTCAGCAAGTTTCACCTTCAGCAGGTGATTCACCATCAACAAGCTTCTGGCAGAATTCTGGTTGGATATTTGTCTGTTCTTGGAAGAATTGGTAGTTTAATTTGTTGGTGTTCTGGCATAAACCTGACTTAAGAGTACTGTCCACATATTTTCAATAGTGCTGAGGTCAAGATTCCAGAGAGGGCATTCTAAAAGCTCCCTTTATCAGTCCCACAACCAGCTCTGATGTGTTTGAGGTCATTGTCCTGTTGGATAACCCAAGTTTCAACCGTGTAGCTGATGGTTCAAGTTA
Organism: Ctenopoma multispine; assembly: GCA_034779795.1. Lineage (NCBI taxonomy): Eukaryota > Metazoa > Chordata > Actinopteri > Anabantiformes > Anabantidae > Ctenopoma > Ctenopoma multispine. The sequence goes on along the minus strand of JAUYWH010000007.1, from coordinate 1,416,095 downwards.
ATGCTGAAAAGTTTTGAGGTAATCATCTTTCTTCATTATTCCAACCAGTTTGTGCAATTACAGCAGGTTAAGTGTTCTTGGGGTCACCTCATCTTTACTCCTCAGGCAACCAACTCAATCTTTATCTCAACTGACCACACAACTTTCCAAGTTTGTATGTTGTTATACTGGTGTATTTAACTCCATGACAGTGTAAAATGTGCTCAAGTCTAAACAGTGACACTAGGTTGTTCTTGATGATCCAAACCACTTCTCAGGGTCTTCTAGACTTTGGAAAAAGACTTTACCTCCAAGTAAGTTCTTTAATCTTGGAATCTGCAGTTGTTTAGAAATGGCTATGAAACACATTCCTGATCTGCACCGAGCTCCTTGGACTTTCCTGTTGTTCAGTGGGTTGGTTAGTCCAATGAGGGTAATCAACCAAACTATTTATATGTTGACACAGAAAAACTACCTGCTGTAAATCAATCAATTTCAACATATGCAGCACACAGTAGGAGATTGCCCAAGTTACACATGTTCTCACATCGGGAGAAACTCCACTTGACTTCACTGAGGAGCAGAGGCATCTGTGTAAAGCAAGAGGGAGGAAGAAAAAACACACTGGAGATTACATTGAAACATTAAGTAGACTATTTAACTCAATTTAGTTTTATTTATATAGTGCCAAATCACAAAATAATCATCTCAATGCACTTGCAGTGTGAAAACCCAACAATCCTCTCTGAGTAAGCACTGGGCGACAGTGGAGAGGAAGAAATCTTTTTAACGGAAGAAACCTTCAGCAGAACCAGGCTCAGTGTGGGCGGCCATCTGCCTCTGCCGTGGATGAGGTATGTCCTTTTGCTAAAAAAAACTACAGAGTTGTGCTGAACTGTCCTTACAAATGAATGATGAAGCTTTGGGAATGATACTGGTGTTTCAGGAAATGAGCCAAAGCTATTAAGAAGAACTATAAGCAGGTTAGTGGACAGTGGAGAGTGAAAGAGAGCAGACAATAATAGCAACAACAAAACATGGTCAGGACAATAACAGCAGCTTCCTCACTGAAAGCAGGATCTTGGTCACAGCACTGTCTCCGATGATGAGGACCTGGAAAACTATGTACTAGTCCGGGTACTCAGAATCAGACATTTGCATTCTCATATGTAGTTCACTCAGGTAATGTACAGGGTTCTGTGCACGTCTGATGGCAGCTTATGTCACTACAATACTGCTGTACAAAGGCACTGTCACTTTTCAGCTAACGGCTAATGGTAGCTTTACACATAAGACACTAAAATGGAGGCATATGCTACATATGATATGTAGTGATGTAGTTTTAGAAACAAAATGGGAGGAGCAACGAAAAAAGGTGAGTCTATTTTGGTTGAAAGAAGGCCATCTGAAATTAGTTATAGAGCCTCTAAAGATGTTTGCTGTACAATTATTCTGCTTCTGCAAAAAAATCATATCTTTCACCTTCTTTTAAAGAGTTTCTCTGGTGTGTAGCTTCAACAATTACTATCACTGCTACTAACTAAAGGGTGAGTTTGTGAAAATAAGAAATTAATATGTTAATTTTTCAAATTACTAAACTAAACTAAAATCTCAAAAATAAGCTGAATCTTTACATGAATTAAACTGTGTGCAGAAACTTTACTTATTAGGAACCTGTGGAACAAATCTTGTTCCACAGGTTTTTAAAGTGTTTCTTCTATTTGTAATGTACTTTTTAAGCAGGTACATGCACTTTTACTTGGCACACCCTATGACGTAAGATAACGTACTGTACCTTTTAGGTTTTATAATAAAAAAATCAAGAGTTGATTGTCTGCGCACGTCTCCAGCATAAATTTATCATTGTTCTATCACTTTATTTCAGCATCACTACTCACACTGTATTTTTATAGCTTCAACTCGTTTTTCCCTACTGCTGTTGACAGCTCTGCTCTTCATTGTGGCGCTCCGGTCACGTAATATTAACTATAGCCTGTATTATTTTACATAAGACCCCTTAAGATATACTTTATATTATTTGCTAATGTCAATCATAGATATAAAAACGTAGTATGACAAATTCACACCTTGGAGTTAAATACAGAGTGTGTGTGTGTGTGAGAGAGAGAGAGAGAGAGAGAGAGAGAGAGAGAGAGAGAGAGAGAGAGAGAGAGAGAGAGAGTTGTGCCTATGTCTCCTCCCCGCTAGCAGCGCGTCATTTTTAGCTCTGGAAAGGCTCAGTTGGGGCACAGCTGGGGTGTCCTTGTGTGTGTGTGTGTGTGTGTGTGTGTGTGTGTGTGTGTGTGTGTGTGTGTGTGTGTGTGTTTTTCCGTCAGTGTCTTATCGCTTCAGAGATGGCAGTTCGTCATAAGGCGGGGTGAGGTGGTGTAGGTGTTCGTGGAAGGTGTGGAGGAGATTGTTCATAAGGGGATGAAGCAGAACAAAGTCGTACCCGGGGTAGTCCCCTGTTGTCTGTTACTGTTGCTGGCTCCGTGCGTTTCCGCAGAGGTAAGTAGGCTGCCGTCTAGATAAAGCTGGTGTTTACAATCTGTCGTAGAGCCTGGACCAGGCTTTGTCACGCGTGTGTCCTGATTTGGTCAACTGGAGGAGTGTTTATTCTGTAGCTGTATTTGTGATTTCCTCATAAGAATCCAGGAATGTTTGCTAAAAAAAAGGAGACAACAATCTGAGGCACTTGTTTGAGAGAAGATGTTTCTGATCATAACTACTCATCAGATTGTCTCAATTCACAGGTTATGTCCTGCTGACCTGCTCAACATTGTCGTTAGGTGCAAAACTCGATTGTGCTATGACACAGTCCTTCCTATGAACCGTTACAGGAAATTTATAGTGACAGATGAGTGTATTTCTAGTAAACTGTGCAGAAACTGCGGGAACTATTTGCAGTTTCTTGGTTTTCTCCATCAGTTGCTGATAAAATGTGATCTGATCCTTATCAAAGTCACAAATATGAGCAAACACAATGTTTCTAAGCTGACAAAACAAAACAGTCCTGATCTTTCATGTCTTTAGTGAACACACCCATTACACATACAGAGTAATGTTGGTTGAACCACCTTTTGCAGCAATAAGCTCAAACAAGCTTTTCCTGTAGCTGTGGTTTAGACCTGCACAGCATCCAGGAGGAATTCTAGACCAATTTTCCTCACAGAACTGCTTCAGATCAGACAGATTCTGGTGTGAAAGACTATCTTCATATCATTCTACAGCATCTCTGTTAGGCTGAGGTCTGGGTTCTGACTAGATTAGAATCTGTAGTAAATTTACTTCAATGTTTACAGTCATTGTCCTGCTGCATCCCCAAGCTATGTGTATTGGGTTAGGGTTAGCTTGCCTTTCTTGCCACTGTGCATCCAAACATATACAGACAAATATAACAGTGGAAAGTACATCATGGTGTAACAGCTTTCAGCAGGAATTATTAGATAGGTAGAAGTCAGTGGGAATGTTTGCAACTGTTTTATCAGTCTCCAAATAGTAGTTTCACCAGACAGTTTTGTTTTTGACAAACAATTACGAGCTGAACATCAGGACCTATAAAGAATAAAATAACCTAAACAAAGTAAAAGCAGTTTTATAAAAGTGATATAAATAAACAATCTGGCCTAGTGGCCGTTAATCCGAAGCCCCTATGTAAGGGGCGCCTGCACGAAATTGTGGCCAATGATAAAACATATTTTATGTGTAATAATGAGCCAGGCACTTGCAGAGGGGGTCCCTCTGGGGTCTTAAGTATTATTTTTCTTACTGATGCCTCAACTCTCTTGCTTAGAACTGACTGAGTGATTCAGTGTTGTGTTACTGAAGGTGACAATTTATGAGATATGGATATGGGCACGGTCTGAAGCAGTGATTATTATTCTCATCATAGTAGCCTTATCAGCATTAAGACCAGAGACATTCTGTGACTGATAAGATAAGATAATCCTTTATTAGTCCCACAAGTAGGAAATTTGCATTGTCACGGCAGAAAGTGGACAGTACAAAATAAAAAGCAGCAAACATTTAAAGAACAATAGAATAAGTCTATACAAACTTATTCTATTGTTCTTTAAGTTTGTATAAAATAAGTTTGTATAGACTTATTCTATTGTTCTTTAAATTTTTGCTGCTTTTTATTTTGTACTGTCCACTTTCTGCCGTGACAATGCAGATTTTTGATGTGGTGAAGGCAGGTAAAGAGATGATCTGTGTACAAATGGAAACTGATATGATATTGTTTATCAGTTTTATCAATATTTTAGTTGATCTTCTCTTATCTGAAGCTGGTAACTTACCAGCTGCCTAAAAAGTCAGTGGATCAAATGACAACCTTTATAAAAACTGGTTGGACAAGGTCTTTAAAAAAATCTGGAAAAGAGCAGTTAATAATTTGCAAAACAGCAGGGATAGGGGAGGAAGGAAATCTCAGGGATAATGTGTTTACAATTTTCTCAGTCAGTGTGGAGACAGAGAGAGAGAGAGAGAGAGAGAGAGAGAGAGAGAGAGCAAAGAGCGGGCAGCTTGATTTAGTTCGTTCCTAACATCAGAGAGAATGAGCTGTGAGCCTGCAACCCAGCAGACCTGAACTAAGAAAAGAGGACAAAATATGACTTGTTTCACTGTTGTCTGGCCTGTTTGCTTCATATTATCAGCAGGTCAAAGTCTACACTCATTTCTCTACATCAGGGGTCGGCAACCCGCGCCTCCGGAGCCGCATGCGGCTCTTTCACCCATCTGCCGCTGCTCCCGCCCGTTGGCAGGCTGGCTAAAAATGTGTATGAATGGCAATTTAACTGCTTTTAATAATTTATTTCTTTAACCCTTTTAAATTGCCGACAAGTCTTTTCAGCGCTTCTAAATCACAGTAACTCTTTCACCGTTTGTGCGATAAAAAATGATCCATCAGTTCCTGACAGCGGAGATTCGGCTCTTTTCGGTGATATTCGGGTCATTACGTAACACAGCCTGCGTTCCCAGCAGCGGTATGAAATCCAAAGTAACTCGCTCACGTTCACACACTTGTTGCTGCTGTCGTGTTATTGTTCAGACTTCATGTTGAACCTTCTACATTTAGTGTACATGTACATTTCACCCTATTCAGTGATAATGTGTAAAATTTCAATTCCGTTTTTGTTGCTGTCTGTTATTACAGCCTGTTATCACACTTAGAGCAAACAGTCACCAAAGCAGCAATGAGAAGTTGAAAGAAGGATCAACGATCAAAATTTGCATCACAGCACTGTGACCTGTCGCCGCCGGCAAGTGACTTAGTTATTTGAAACTTTAAACCGGTAAACTAACCATGGATAAGTGCAAAAAAAGAACAGTTTCTGATGAAAATAGAACATTTCATGGTTCATGGACAGATTCATTTGCTTTCACTGCTGACGAAGCATTAATTCGGCTCCAGCGCACTCAATCACCTGTGACAAATCAAAAGATGTGAGTGATATTGTGCAGATAGCGCTGTTATGTAGAGATGTGAACTCTGCTGTCCTCTGTCTCCTAAATATTACGTTCATATACAATTAAACTGCATTCAAAAATACCTTTTCTTAGTGAACGTATTTGCGACCGGATTACATCATGATCATATGTTCACAATCAGCGTAAATGATAAGTCGCAAATACGATTGAACATATTAATGAGATGTTTACAGGCGACGTATTTTAGTCTACAACATCCTATAGTGTAATGAAACTTCTATATGTTTTTTCCTTTTAGAGATGAACTGGTTTTGCGGCTCCTGATGGATTTTATATGGGTGGAAATAGGCCCAAATGGCTCTTTTAATTTCTGTTTTATCTAATAATTTTGACTTAGTAAGTCAATATGTTTTACTTTTTATCTAATCAATTTTTACTTTTTATTTAAAAGTTTTTAATTATATTTTATCATTTTGATATTTAATTTTATTTGACTTATTATTGTTTTCATCATGGCAAACTTTTCTTAAAAATTTATAAAAACAAATCCTCTTCTTTTTGGTTTGGGAGACCTCTGGTGGCCCCATGACCTCAAGTAGCAAACAAAAGGCAGAATGTGTGACAAGAAAACCATTACTTGGAGGAATAATGATTAGTAGTATGACTGAATACTACGTGTTCTGTCTTAATCTGCCATTGTACTGAGGTTCTCCCTACAACAGTTTCCAGTCTTGTGAATTGGCCTGTGTTCACCTTATTTAATGCACCGCAACACTCTCAATGACACAGGTTTTCTGTCTATCACAACATTAAAAAAATGGACGATCAGTTTATATCTTATGTGGCCAGAAAACACCTCTGCACTCCCTAGGCCACACAGGGAGGAGGATATCAGGTCTACCTTGCTTATCCAGCTGTTACCACAGGCCCGCTCCAGATTAAGAATACAGTATAAACTCCATCTTTATATGTGTTCTGTCTTCAGAACATGCCCACAGGCATAGACAGTGAAAGTTCACGAATAAGAACTAACATACTGTTAACTGAGACTTGCTCATGACTATATTTGAAGAAAAGCTGACATCATCAATTGCACAACAAGGATATTTAACAGAAAGGAAATTCTCTTCATGTGCTCCAGGGTGTATAGTATCTAAGTTGAAAGTCAGGTCTATGGCATGAACAAAGTGGAAAGGTCTGGCAGTGTAATAAGTGCCATGTGTTCATAGTTTTTGTAACTCTATCCATGTTCAACTGATGTTGTGTGTGTTCCACAGGTCTCTGAAGGTGGATACTTGAACATAGTGCAGAGTGCAGGTAAGTTAAATTGTAAATGATCTGCTCTTATACAGCCCTTCTTTACACATTCATACACAATGTGTATCTGGGCTAGTGTTTGCCCATGTGAAATGGTAACAAGCACAAGGTCTGAACTAATAAAAGAAAATCCAATTAAGTTAGGATGACTCTGAAGTTTAAAAGTGTAGAGCAGGGAGGGGCAACCCTGCTACTAGAGATCCACAGCCCTGCTTGTTTTCCAACCATCTCTGTCCTACACACTGCTGGTTACCTGGATCAGGTGTGTTCAGCCAATAAGAAGCTGTACGTGCAGGGATAGCTGGGCTATGGGTCTTAAGGACCAGGGTTACCTACCCCTGTTCTAGAGGGAGGGATCATTATAGGAGAAGTCCCTATGGGGACAGACCCTGCATTCTGAGAGTGCAGGACATGTGATGGAATATAAGGTTTAAAGAGATGACACAACACTGCTATTTAGGATCTTCTTTTTCCAATACATATATACAGTGTTTAGAAACATCTTCAAGTCCAGTCTGACATGAATACGAAGCCTGTAAATGAAAGTTAAACTTTTGTATTTTCTGGATACTTTTATCTAATTACTTTCTGAGGTAGAGACCACCACACCACAGACCTCAAAGAAATGTCACAAAAGTGCTAATTAAAGTCTTTGTATTTGCCACAAATAGAAAAAATGGAATTTATTTTTATATTAGTGAAAACATCAGTATGGGGGAGATTCCTTCCATGTCCTGTACAACCATTGTGGTTGAAAAGCATCTTTTTGTTCCCTTTGAAACACTGCTGAGGTTGTTAAAGTCAAAACAATATCCTATATGTTTTTATAGCTGCACCTGTAGAGATGTTCATTGAGTGGAAAGTGATGTGTGAGAGTGAGTAAGTGAGAGTGTGTTTCTTAATTCACCATCTGAACAATGACTGTATAGCTGACTGAATGATGGTGTGTGCCCACAGCTCCCCTCCACTGTTCAGAAGGCTTCTCTGAACTGGGCTACTACAATGGCTCCGTTTCTCACACGGACTCAGGCTCTCCCTGCTTAAGGTGGACAGACTTCCATGACTATGTGCAGCAGTACCCGGGCAGAGGCCTGGGAGACCACAACTTCTGCCGAAACCCAGACCACGAGTCCAAGCCCTGGTGCTTCTTCAGGCAGAGATCCGGTGCCATCGACTGGGCCTACTGCGACTGCTGTCAAGGTGAGTTGAAGGGGGGGCTCCAGGTATCTGAGGGTGGATGAATGGAGAGAAATCAGTGAAACAATTACTCGCTGTACTTATCACCTCTTCATATGAATAATGTATTGACGGAAGGGTGATGCTTTCTACGCTTTCCCCTCTCTAAATTTATATTATTAGTAGTGCTTAGCAGTGAATACAATTCTTAATTGCAATAAAAATTGCAATAAAAAACAAAACAATTTTTGCGATTAATCCCGATTAAGTGCAATTAATCACGGGCAAAATGTAATATGAATTAAAAAGTACTTTTTTTAGAAGTACTGCTATATGAACAAAATTGCAATAATATTTAGTCTGCAAACACTTACTTCAACACTTACTTCATAGCAGTATTCGCTTTATACAGTAGTTTCTTGTAAATCTCAACTTAAACATTATTGTAATCAAATTAAATAGAAAACCAAAGGTATTTGCCAGGACATTAATGTCCATCTAGTTTATTATAGAAAAACTAGTTTTTCTTAGAATCCACCTGTGTGTAATCACAGGTCTGTACCTTGTTCTTTTATGAAACAGTCTCATGTTATTTATTTTATGTAATTTCTGTCTCTTCATGTTTATTTATTCTCCTCTGATCTCTGTGTTGCACAGAGCAGAGCTCCACTGTAATGCACACACACACAGACACACATGGAGCGCACGTCAACCACATGAAAAGAGTTTTTTAAACACAGTTTTTTGACTGCTGTCATTAAAAGAAAACACATGAGCGTTATGATTCCTATAAGTGTGTTTCTGTGTCCGTTGTTTGGATGGTTTGCTGCATCAGTGGTGTGTATTGTATTCAAGCGATAAATCAAGAGGTATTATATTTTATATTATAAATTATATTTTTTCCATGGTTTGTAACAGGTATATTGTATCATCTGCAGGTGCAGCCAGGTTGGTGGGGGGGTCATCAAGCATCAGTGGACGTCTCGAGGTTTATGTGAATGGCCAGTGGGGGGCAGTATGTGATACACACTGGACAGACCGCGATGCCAGCGTCATATGCAGACAGCTTGGCCTGGGGTGAGGGCACTCTCTCATTTCTGGTTTTAGAGATTAACTGAAATGTATCTAATCCAAGATTAAACTATATACTAGACATTATATGTACTGAGAGGTATAGTTAAATTTCAGTATTTTTATTGACATATTTCATTATTTACACATCTACATTTTAGTAGTAAGCACGAAGGAACATAGGAAACTTCTCTCCTTCCTGTCACAGCTTCAGGAACTTTAATAAAGTCTGTGTTCAGGATTATCCTCTGTTCTGGAACATCACCTTGTGTAGACAGTCTCAGTCTATCTCAGAGCTATAGGCAGATGCTCTTCTCAGATACATTTTTTTTGTATTCTGGTTACAGCTTCCTGGTTGGCTGCTACCAGATCCAGCCTCAACTATTATCAATTTCTTATTGTTTCTTTTATTCGTTGTCTCTGATATGAGTATAATTACTCAGGTACTGTAAACACATTTTGATAACTATTTTTCACTTCACTACAACATTTAAGACTTTACTTGGCAGAGACAGCTATAATTATTGTTGTTACTTATAACAGAATGTATTCAAAACCCCAAATCCCAAGAAGGCGTACTGTAGAAGTCAGTAACTTAGCATCGGTCTTCTCTCCGTGCAGGGAGATTGGTATAGCTCTGCAGCATTCCTACTATGGCCCGGGATCCATTTTCCACTATGAGCGCCTAGGTTGTCATGGTAATGAGAATTCTGTACTGGAATGCCGGAGCAGGATGTTTGTCACTGGTGACTGCAGCCATGGCAATGAAGCGGGAGTGTTTTGCACTGAACCTGAAGGTGAGACCAGGTTATCACGCGTCATACAGGAGCTATGAAAAGTGTTTGATTTAAGTTAGTTATTTTGACAAAATATGTTAATTAAAAAAATATTACAAATATAAAACTGAAAATAAGTGACTGCATAAATATTTACCTTCTTTGAAATGAAACTGAATGTAACCAATCACTGCAGAATTATACTTTTTCTCGCTCCCAGTGCTTCACTGGTTCACCTTTTTTGTTATTTTTGATGTAATAAATATAAGCTGTGATCAACTTTTGTCTTTAGAACAGCACCGGAAAACAACAATTTGTATATTGTTGGCTTATCATTTGCTTTCCCTGTTGTTCCTCAGGCACTGGCCTCCCTCTGAGGCTGGTGGGCGGCATGGAGAATTTTGAGGGCCACGTCGAGGTGTACCATAATGGCAGGTGGGGAACCATTTGCGACAACCAGTGGGATGACACTGATGCTGAGGTGGTGTGTCGACAGTTGGGTCTAGGGTAAGAAAAAGGTGCTGTTATTCCTGTATTTCAGGGGAACTAATATAAATCTCACATAATTGTTGTAGACGACTGTGTGCAAAAATTTTTTAAACCTCTGGGAAAATTATATATTTTTGTGAAGTGAAAGGAAGTCCTCCAGTTGATATCATGTGGAGGAGTCACCTGGTGCCATCTGGCTCTTCATCTAGGGTTCCTCCAGTTGATGTCATCAGAACTAAAATCACCTCCTAATAATGTAATCTTATATATTTTAACATAAGGAAGGTGCAGGGAGGTTTATTACATGTGCTCCACAAACTTTTAGTTTCACTTGTTTGAGATCAGTGCTCATAAAAATGCAGTATAAAGTTGCCTGTTTCACTCTGTTAGCAGAGGCATCACTCAATTAGAACATGTTAATAGTTCTTCTGTGAGGAGTTGTAGGGCACAACTATCTGGTAGAGATACACATGATGATGTTACACTGTGAACAGAGGATGATGATGGATAGAGATCTGAATAGGCTGAAATAGGCTAAAATTGTATTTTGCCATTGTCTGTACCTTGCACCAAGTCAAACAATAACACACGTCTATGTGGCCCACCAGATATTTGCTTGATGCACTTAAATTATTCATCACTGTATTCAATCAACTACATTTAGCACTAAAAGCAGTGTTTGCTTGTCCGGACCAACAGGGGTGTTGCAAAGACATGGAAGCGGTCCTACTTTGGACAGAGGTTTGGTCCTGTCTTGCTGGATGGGGTTCGGTGCACAGGCAATGAACTTTATCTGGCAGAGTGTCCTCATACCAAATGGGAGCAACACAACTGTGATCACAGGGAAGGTGCAGGGGTGTCCTGCAACCCATACACAGGTCAGAGCAAACGAAACACACACGTACACTTTAGACACCCTACAGTTGTTACTGTGAGGAGCAAAAAGAAAAGCTAAGTCAAAGGCAACTTCATGAGTTGAGATTATTCTGTGGTGCTAAAATTAATGTTCAGTGGGCGTGTTGTGGTCCTAGTGTGTAGGTCTGTGCATACGGTGCTGCATGTTCACAATTCTAGATAGGTTAAACATGTGGGCAGTCATGCATGTCATGCAGTCCCTCAGCATGTGAACTATGTTCATGTGTGGCTGCAGATGGTGCAATCCGACTGGTGGGAGCAGGGAGTGACTGGGAAGGTCGCGTTGAGATTTACCTCCAAGGACAATGGGGCACTGTGTGTGATGACAACTGGACCGAGCTCAACGCCCAAGTAGTGTGTAGACAGTTGGGCTTCAGGTCGGTGCACCACCACATCTGAGTCACCTGATGAGCTTGAATACATCCCTGTACTTTTATGTCAATGCGAAGCACAAAAAATAATACTTAAATGATGCCACTGTGTCACAAGTTGAGGGCAGACAGGCCAAACATCTGACAAAAACAGCCAATGTCTGTCTGTTTTACTGATGAGCACCTTCAAACAGGAAATTTCATCAAACTCGCAAGTCTGTGGTGGCTTAGAATGAAAACCGCTGGCACAAAATATCAACATGACTGAGCACATTCAATTTTTACATTCATTTTTCCTGTAATATTAGATTGTCATACAGTAAAGATCACCCCTGTAGGTCTGTAGATTTTTCTGTGTGTTTTAAATCAAAGTTCATCACACAAACACAAACCAGCAATAGTTAAAAAGAAAATCTAAGTTGCTCCTTCAAACTTTGGAACAAATTAATACAAGTTGCATCAAACCTGCAAATCAATTATGCTACTTGTGTTTCTACAGATCAGTCAGCCAAGTAAATAATTATACTGTTTGGTGATGATGTACACAAGTATTACAACTGTAATGTTGTTCAACAGATAGATGTTCTACACTTGTGCCTACAGGGGCCAAGCAGAGGTGGCTCCTGATGGGGTATATGAAGAAGGTCGTGGGCTGATTCTGCTGGATGAGGTCCAATGTCAGGGAATAGAAGCCAGTTTACTGGCCTGCAGACACTCTGAGTGGGGACAACATGACTGTTCTCACAGTGAGGATGTAGGTGTCCGCTGTAAGAGGGGAGGTGATGAGAAACCAGAGCTGTTGCCTACTGGTGGTAAGTCAACACATTGCAAACTACTAAAAAAAAGAATTCTCAGAATGAGTAACACATGACCATGAAATTTTTTCTGTATTGCTTGCATGCAGGCCCACTGGTGCGTTTGGTTGCTGGGGAGACCCGGAAGGAGGGTAGAGTGGAGGTCTTTATTGATGGCCAGTGGGGAAGTGTCTGTGATGATGGCTGGAATGATGTCAATGCCGCTGTAGTTTGCAGACAGCTCGGATTCACGTGAGTAACATTACATGTTCTCTGATATAAAAAAAAATTAATGCTGACAGAGTTCCTAAAATGGAAAGGGTTAATCCTCTCTGTTATGGGAATGTGCCCTGGAAATTTCATGGAAGTACAGCCTCACAGAGTACACACATTGTAGACTATTTAAAGCTATGGCATTAAAGCCATGATATTTTTAAATAGTAAATGGCCTGTACTTATATTGCGCTTTTCTACCTAGACTTGTACTCAAAGCGCTTTACACTGCTTCTTATTCACGCATTCACACACACAAGTGCACACACACTCACACACCAATGGCAGAGCTGCTATGCAGCTTGACCTGACACACCAGCGGCAATTTGGGGTTCAGTATCTTGCCCAAGGACACTTCAACATATGACAGGAGGAGCAGGGAATCAAACTACTGATCCCACGATTGGCAGGCAACTGCACTACCTCCTGAGACACAGCCGTTTTAAAGCTACAAGATGCAACTTAAGGTAGCTTTAGACCCTAACTTCGACTTTAAATCAACTTTTCTACCATCTGACATGCTCTGCTATGTTCTGCTACACTCTGCTCCACCCCTTAGACATTAGTCATTATCAAATTACAAATAATAAGAAGCTACTAAACTTACTAATCAGACAGAATCATTGAAATTCTCTGATTGGTTAAATAGGGAGCCTCGCTCAAAACTTTTTATAAGCAAATACTGTATGTCAAGCACTGCTGCCAGACTGTTGCTAATGTTGGGGTTATGTGTTTTTTTTATTGGCCTCTGTTAGATGTCCTGCTGCAGCATTCTGGATCATTTGAAGTTAGGATAAGGTGTATTGACTCAGACAGGAATAAAGAGAGTTATGTTAATCCAACCAGGATGTAATAAAAGCATTGATCATAGTTTCCATGTACTTTGCAGAACCTAAGTAGGGACAAATGGGCCTATAATAGCTTCTGATTCATCTGAGTTTAACTGTAGAAGGTATTTAAGAGTTTATTTTAACATCTGTAAGGCAGTTTTTGTGTTGCTGGAAGCAAAAGAGAAATAGACATGGGTGTCATCTGCATAGAACTGGAAACTTAACTCGACGTTAAGGTACTCCTATCAACAAAAAAGCTGTTTCAGTTCTAATTTAATTTAGTACAACAAAGACTGAAAGATGGGAGACCTCAAATAAAAACATATAAATCCACAGAGATCAATATAGACAATAAACTAAACCAGAGCCAAATAATGGCATAAAACCAGTTTCAACACAAGAATGTATTTTGAGGAAATATATGGATTAAGCAGTTTAAGAGTTTGTACAGTAGATATATACATAATGTATGTTTACAGAACAAAAAGGAAGATATGATAATGAAGCTGTGTGTCTTTCTGTGCTTTCCCCCCAGCGGCAGAGCTAAAGCTCGGTCCATGTCATATTTTGGTGAGGGTCAAGGTCCCATTCATCTGGACAATGTTCGATGTTCAGGCACTGAGAAGTCATTAGGCCAGTGTCCAGCTGAGGGTCAAGATGGCCATGACTGTCGCCACAGTGAGGATGCAGGTGTCATCTGTGATTACACCCTAGATCCTATGGGAGATGGCGCCATGGCAATGCAGGTCTGTGGACTGAGGGTCAATAACCAGCGTCGTCGGCGTAGAATCATAGGAGGAAATAAGTCTCTGAGGTTAGTGTACACACACAACAATCTCAGTCCTCTCAATTATAAAAAGACAAGTGTGTGTGTGTTTTCCAGACAAGGTGTTCTGCAGCTGTTTGAGCTTCGCTCTACAGCCCAACTCTGGCTTGTTTGTATGTGATTTCAGGGGTGAGTGGCCCTGGCAGGCGTCTCTGTGGCTCAGGTCTCAGTCTAAAGGCAACCATCCTCTGTGTGGAGCATCACTCATCAGCCCCTGCTGGATTGTGACTGCCGCCCACTGCTTTAAAAGGTAGGAGGCAGCTTCCTCTACTGGTCACCCATTATTAGAAACATCACAGACAAAGAACCCAATGTAATTTTTTCCAAAAAACAAACTGAACATGCCCAGAAAAACAGGCAACGTTTCTGCACAGAACTGATTCTACCTTCATAATAGAGTTTTAGGTTGCATTTTTGGACGTATGTCTGTGAAGATTCTCAGTCATCCAGGTAAAGTTGTCTGAAGATTGAGTCATGGCTACTGGACTTCTTTCTTTCAAGTAGAGATGTTTCATTCTGCATCCACAGAACTTTATCAATCTGAGGGAAGTTGGCTAGTGACCACAAATTTATACTCCAGGTTGGTTTCACCTCACACCTACCTTGAATAGGCTCGTTAAGTGAAACAAAGGCAGGGGGTGGGTGTGGGTAGATGTAAGGTAGATGAGAGAGGAGTGAGGGAAGCCTTGCATGTGCAAATAAACAACCCCTCTCTCAACAGAGGTGGAGGCCTCAGACATAACTTATCTTCAACCTACACTGCTGCCCTTTCATCCATCCCCAGGAAAATCAGGCCCAATTCACACATCCACCAGGTTGACCACCTTTAACGACCCACTTAATGGGGGCACGAGGAGCTATCAGGGGTGGGGCTGTTACATCTACCCACACTCACCCCCTGCCTTTGTTTCACTTAATGAGCCTATTCAAGGTAGCTGTGAGGTGAAACCAACCTGGAGGATAAATTTCTGGTCATTAGCCAACAAGTTCTCTGGATGCAGAACGAAACGTCTCTACTTGAAAGTCCAGTTGCCATGACTCAATCTTCAGACATTTTTGGACGTAGAAGCAGATTGTGTTTTTTAAAGTACTCTTCATTAAACACAGCAGTATGACAGTTTCTCAAGTAATGCTGCCTAAGGGCTTGAAGGTGACGCACACAGAGTAGTGGTTTCTGCCCTTTCCTTTTATTTACAGAGTTTCCCTTTTAGAACTGTAGTCTTGTGTTTAGAAATATTGTTTTTGAACTGACCAACAATTCTCTCATGAAGTTCTTGGGAGGTTTATTGAGCCATTTTCCAATCTTTGCTTCAGCCTATGGCGAATGCTCCTTTACTTTACCCTTTACTTTTACTTTGTCAACTCACAAATTCAATGCAAGTTTTTTGGGAAATGGGGTTTGTTATTGAGTTTTTCAAATGTAAAATAAATAAGTTATTTAAAATTCAGTTTACTGAACTGTAATCACCTTTTGGCAATGTCTCAATAATTATCACTCTATATCTTTTTGGTTATATTAAGTGGCCTTTTAGGTCTGTGAAATGTTGTGTTGTAAAGACCCAATGAGCTGTACTTATTTTACTTGAGTTATACATGCCATCAATTGCACATTAAAATGATGGCCATTTTTATGGGCACAGAGCCAGAGCCAGCACTTCTTGTTCCACTCTCAGCCTTTACAGATCAGCCACACAAGTCAGCAGTTGTTGATGCAATTTAACAGATCATACAAAATGTTGTACAAGCATCAGGGAGAACTAAGTCAAAAAGTTTTTTTTCACTACATGTGTATACAATAGGAATATCACTATCCCCAGGTATACTCCAAAAATGCTGTGTGTCTGGATGTACATACATGATAGAGAAAGTATTTGACAGGTCAAGAACAATGTTCTATGTAGAGTTTGGGGATGAGTCAACAGCTAGATGAGACCTAACACAACTTATTCATTAACTTTGGGCAGATCCTGAGTGAATCCACTCAGCTTTATTAAGCAGTGAGTTGATGACACATTTTATGCCTTCCTCCTATGCTAGAGAAGGAGGAGACAGTTATCATATACTTGGTAATTCCTTCATTGTGTACCATTTTAAATTTATCTTTGCTCCTCCAGATTTGGCAGAGATCCAACCCGCTATGTGTTACGTCTGGGTGACTACCACACTGAGGAGCAGGATGACTTTGAACGCACCTTGTCCCCTGAACGCATCGTTGCACACAGAAAGTACCACAGTCAGGGCTGGGAATATGATATTGCCCTGGTGCGGCTCAAAGGGACAGAGGGAAACTGTGTGTCATTCAACCCTCACACTGGTGCAGTGTGCCTACCAGAGAGAAGAAACAAGTGGGAAAAAAGGCCTGCTGTCTGTGTTATCACTGGCTGGGGCATCACAGGTAAATTTGCTGCTCGGAGAAGCACATTCATAAAATTTTGCTAAGAAAGGAATGCCCATCCCTGGTAAATAGGTTTTAAGCTGCTCTAAACAATTAGTTAGGCAAAGGTGCTAGTCTTAATTAAACTGGTTGGTTAAGAAATCAACTAACCAGTTGAGAACTCAATTTACCCAGCCACAGGGCGGGTAAATGGGGAGGGTTGTGTCAGGTACGAAAGACTTACCAGATGACTGGGAAAGTACAGCTAAAGTGGTTAGGGCAACGGCCAAGAAAGTGCTAGGGGTATCCTCTAGACAGAGAAAAGATGACAGGGAGACTTGGTGTCCAAGAAAGAGGTTAGCAAAGAAAAAGTGGGATAGTCGGGAAGGAAGTAGACAGGAGTATTGGGAGGCCAGGCGTACGGCAAAGAGACATGTGGCAAAGGCAAAGGAAAAGGTTTATAGTGAGTTGTGTGTGATGCTGTGTGATGTGGCGACCCCTAACCGAAAGAAGAAGTTGAGAACTCAACTATTTTTTCTCAATCTTGTGTGTTTTAATAGTTTCAACCAAATAACACAGGATGTAAAACCCTGAGTTTTGGTATGAAAGTCAAGACAGAACTTAAACAATTACTTATATGCACAAATGTGCAAACAAGAAATGTAAAACACAACATGTGAGATTAATTCTTTTTCTGTCTACTTATTGTTTCCTCTTCCAGACTCAGACTACTCTCGGACTCTACTTCAGGCCTGGGTCCCCCTGCTTCCTGCCTGGAAGTGTAAGAAACGATACGTCAACCGCTTTACCAGCCGCATGCTGTGTGCTGGGAGCCTGTCGGAGCGCCACCGTGTGGATAGTTGCCAGGGTGACAGTGGGGGTCCCCTGGTTTGCCAGGGTGAGGACGGCCGTTGGGTGCTAACTGGAGTCATCTCCTGGGGTCATGGCTGTGGTAATCCCTCTTTCCCTGGGGTGTACACTCGTGTTAGCAGGTTCCTGCGATGGATTAACAAGGTCATCAGGAAACCCTACAAGACATAATGGTGGAGAATAACATTTACAAAAACACTAGTTATCAATTGTACAATTTTGCCTCCGGCCCCTAATACACTGTAGTCATGATTTGATTCTATCACTTCACAAAGAATGTAAATAACATTGTATGTATAGTAATGAATGGCCTGTGCTGTGTTCACCTCACATCAATAATAGAGGCAGTAAGGAATGCACAGCAAGTGGCAGAAGGATGTGTTATACATTTCACCTTTGCCCAAACTGCTGTATTTGCCTGTTTGTTGTACCTCTTTTGATCAGTTCAACAGTTGCTTCTTATTTCATTCCTCACTCACAAAGTGGTATTTTGCCAATGCAAAAACACTAAACAAGTGCCATAACCATAAGGCTGCACTGCTTAACAATACTAGCCACACAGGGGTTTACCTACTCTATGTAAAGATGTTAAACCGAAGCAACATATGGTCGAGCCAGATCTCTAAGAAGTAGTCTTCATGTCATGGCTGGCCTTTACAGATATTTGGGTCCAACATTTTGGATCTGATCTCAGGTGAACCAGTGAAAAGGCTGCCTAAGGCCAACATACATAAAGAAATTTTACAGAGTGGACATATTCACCCACAGAGCAAAAACTTGTGGTAATAGAATTTTGTTTCTTATAAGAAATAAAGTGGAGCCGTGAAAACCTCTGCTGGGTGCACAGTACAAGGAATACATAATAGTTTGACAATAATCCAGTTCCACTGGACTAAACACTCAGAGGCATTGCCTTTAAACCTCACTGGGTGCACTGAATATGAGAGCTTTGTATTGGCCAGATCCACTAAAACAATGACAGTAACAGGGAAAACAAATGTATTTGAAAATTGATGTGCCTAGTGTGCTTTAGTATGGAGATTGTACATAGTCATTTTGTTTGTAACATTCCAAGTAAGTGTGCCTCTGAAAAACGGCACAGCAACGGCACAACAACATGGCGGACGATCATCTTGGACTACTGAACGCTTCGACTTTGACATAACATGAATGCAGCAAAAGGATCTCTACAGTGGCATATGCCCAAAAACTGAATTAAAGTTCAGACAAAACAAGAACATGCTCTGAGGCTGTAGACCCAAAAAAATCCTCAGGCTCCCTGCTTGGCGGTTCGTTTGCCGCAACTTTCATTAACTATTTGTGGATATGGGAGTTTGTATATTATCTGCTGATATAACAAGAGTCTTGAGGTGGGTCCTTGTCCTCCATGATGAGGCCCTGTCTTAAATTTAGATGTAAAACCATTATCATTTCAGTTAATACTGATCTCACATGGTAGATAATTGTAAATTAACTTGTATTTATTTTTGGAATACTGTATCCACAATATACAGAGATAGGGAATCACATACTGTACAATACATAAACGTATTGAAAGGGCTCATCTTCATGACAGTATACACTACTTGAAGATGTCACAGGAACTATGCCTCCAATTAGAGCTTGTCACTGTATGTCTCGTCAGTATTAGAACTATGTGATGCCAAACTTTGTGTGTGTTTGTGTGTAAATCTATAGTGTTTACAAGAAGGTATGTTTTTGTTATGTGTTCTGTTCTGCATTGGCCAATGCAATTTCCTTTTTTGACATTATAATTTATTTGAAAAAAAATCAATGCTAATGTTGTTAAGATGTATTTATTTAGGCTATGTTCATTTCAAGATGGTTGCATTCCACTATAAAACTAGAGAAAATAGAACACTGATATATAGATATTATTTTATGTCAGCTTCAGAACCCCAGTATTTGACAATTATGGTCTAGTCTCTAGTCTCTATTCAGACTTTAAGTTTTTTGTTAACTTTCCATAAACCATTCATTAAATCCCTTAAAACAAATGAATACATTTCCACAATCGAACTTCAGTATAAAGTACATTTACACAGCACTAATTTCATTCTATTCTGTATTTTGACAAGTTGTACTTTCACACTGAACACTTCCATGTTTTTTTTTATTATACTTTATTTAAATCTTTTCAGATTTTCACCCCCCCACACACACACACACACAAACCCCCCACTATAACCAATACAAGGAAAACAAACAAATACACACATGAGAAAAGAAAAAACAAAACAAACAAACAGTACCGGGCTGGTTTTCAAAGGTGTTTAGTTATTTGTATGTATGAAGTAGTTGGTGATCTAGTAAATGACAGTCTGCTAATTACATAATAATTGGGTAATTATTGTGTAACTGGCAACCTGTAATTTTCTAGGTTAGTGAGCTTTTCAGCACTCTTTGTTAAGACTTTGTTTTTTAATGTCCTTCCATAAACATGCCAGCAGTAAACACATCCCAATACACACTACTTTCAATGTCTCGTGCAGAGCCCTGACAGGAGGAGGATGTGCTCAGTTCTGGCGTGACCATTCCTTCCACTCCGATGCCTGTCTGGGTGTTTTTATTAATGCTGTCATGTTTCTTGCATTTACACTATGCTCTTTTACCTGCATCCCTGAATTGTATGAAAGATTAAAAGCCCTGCTGCAAGAAAAAGTAAGTGGTTTTCTGCATAAATTGCATCAGACCTGCACAACATCTTTGATAAATTTTGGACCATTCTTCCTCGAAGAACGGCTACAGTTGAGCCATATTCTTGTATCATACTTGATGGCTACTAAGTCCAACCCACCCCGAACCATCTCAGTTGGAGTCAGATCAGGTGATTGTGGAGGCCAGGTATTCTGATGCAGCCCTCTGTCACTGTACTTGACAAATAGCTCTTACACAACTTAAAGTATGTTTGCTCATTGTCAAGTTGGAAAACAACTGATGGTTCCACAATGATGGCGTTAAGTGTTCCCTCAGTTTTGATCACCAACAGTGTTACCAGCACTACCATACCTCCTCCTTCACGCTTCACAGTAGGAACCACACACCCACGAACCGTCTGTTTACCCTGTATATGTGTAAAAAAGACTATCAAAGACAAAGACTTCAGATTGACTGACCTTCATTTACTGAAGAATTTATGGACCTTTCCCCTTTACTTAACTGACTGTTGTGAAATCTGATGGCCTAACACACATTAAAAGGTATATTTTTTCTGTCTTATAAAATAATAAAAATGAAAGAAAACCCACTGAAGGAGAAGGTGTGTCTAAACATTTGAGTGGTAGTGTAAATATACAGTCATGCTAACTCGCGACACAGTAGGTAGGACAGTCTGCAATTATCCATGAACCTCAGGGTTGGTGGTTTGCTTCCTGGTCCCTCCCCAGTTCCTGGCACATGTTGATGTGTCCCTGGACAAGACACTGATACCCAAACCCTTGGGGCCTAAGGCGGCAGCCTGTCCACAAAGAATTTCCCCAAGGGGATTAATAAAGTATCAATTCTTCTTCTTCTTCTTAAACTCTTAAAGGTATGGTATGTTTAAGAGTTTCATACTTAAACCACTTCTAACACTCAATGTAATTATTGAGAAACTCAGTCACACTCTCAGAATTCTGACTTTAATCTGAATTGGTCCACTGAAATTTTAGTCAGAACTCAAATAATAATTTCATGGTGACCCTAATCCTCTTCGGTAATATAGCTAGCTTTATAGCAATTTATCTTTTTCCCAGTACACCTCATAAATACCCCACTTTTTAGCCATTAAACCCAGTAAGTTGCCAAAAGCAACAGGGGAATCTTGAGGTGTAAGGTAACACTGACTAGTCAAATAAATATCTACATGATCAGTAACTGCCTCTGCGCTCTACATATTAGTCTTCTTTTGGTGTGTTAACAGCTTGCCTAACCTACAACCTGTGTAATCTGAGAGGCTGCTGAGAAGCTGCCTGTGTGGAGCTGGCAGCCGGAAACAGTGATCAGCTGATGGGGGAGGAGCTGCGAGAGAGGTAAGCCATCTTCCCCCGGTAGATTGATACACTTTGATAGACCCTGGACGACAGTGACACGGGAAATCACCTGGGAATCTGTGTGTTATTTTAAGGCGCTGAGAACAACCGGTATCAGTTGTCAAGAAATTTGTTTATATAGGACTCATGAGAATTTGTGCAACGGAGCTGACTGAGGAATATAGCAGCTTTTAACGTCAGACACAAGGCTCAAATTATAATACAAAGAACAGAAAACACCGAGCTAGGAGGGGGTTAATATCGAAATATGAACCGTATGTAAGTCCAGAGGATACACGATAAAAACAAGCATGTAGAGCTTGTAGTGCGGAAGGTGTGCAGCATCACCAGTAAATGTAAACAAACAGCTAGTCAAGCTAACTGAAGTTAGCCGACTGGATGGGGGGTTGACTTAGCTTTCTATTGCTAATACTTATAGCTAACGTAAGACCGAAGCAGAACGAGGTAGGAGATAAACCGTACTGAACACGCTCCTCGACGGGTTTTACAACCAAATTTAACCTCAATATTATCGTGTGCACTGGATGACAGGCGTTCGTGCGATCTCGGTATGCAGTTATTAGCAGTTAGCCTCACCGCTATCGTCGGCTAAATGTTAATTTGCGTTAGGAGCTGAACATATTAACAACTAGCATAGTAAATGTAGAACAAAAAAGACATTTGGTGATAGTGATGCTACGTGTGTCTTTGTTATCGCCTGGTTTTCAACCATTTAGCTGTAAGGACGGTTTCGGGACGGGTGTAAACGCTAGATAATCTAAGCTAGCCGGGGTTGTCCAGCTGATTGGCTGAAAAGAGTCGGACGTCGGGATGAAGAAAAACAACTTCATGTCCACTTGAAGATTTAATCGCATTGCTTCATCCGAGCCAGGCTTGTTGCAAAGGTATGTGGTATGTTGGGTTACTAAGCTGCATACTGAGAGTCGTATTTGTGTACTTTTTTAACACTGTATAACTTACACTTGGTTCAGTTTGTCCTCTCAGCGGCAGCAGCGGGCAGCACACAAGCGAACAGACGAGAGGAAGCTGGAGAGTGAGCCGCAGCTCAGTCCAGCAGCGGGGAGTGCATTGTTACATCGATTTATATAACTGCTACTTTGATTTGGTTGTGAAGGAACACGACTTAAACCTAACAGTAACACACAGACACCTAGCAGTTGTAATTTGTGTGTATGTATTGCAACAGACTATTTAAAGGAGCCCCCCGCCGTGCTAGAGTTTCTCTGTGTGAGGGCCCAGCGGTAAGCCTCTCAGCTGTGTTTTGGTTGCTAGTGGCCTCCCCTCCCCCAGTCTCTAGACTCTCAATTCTCTTCGAGTGTTAAACACTGTTCGTCGGGTCTTAACACTGAAGAAAGGCAGTGGCCTCAAGTCTGTTTAAAAAGTGGATGTAATGGAACTGATGTTCGCCGAGTGGGAGGATGGAGAGAGGTTCTCCTTCGAAGACTCGGACCGGTTCGAGGAAGACTCGCTGTGCTCCTTCATCTCAGAGGCCGAGAGCCTCTGCCAGAACTGGAGGGGATGGAGGAAGCAGTCTGCCGGACCGAACTCCCCCACTGTCAAGATGAAAGGTTGGAGAAGGGCGCGCGCACACACACACACACACACACACACACACACACACACACACACACAGGGACATGCCTATTCACTGTAAATACTTCATGATGTGTGAAAGGTTTTAATAAAGTGAATTACAGCAGGGGTAAAGCACATTAGCAGTGTGACCTGTTAAGTTCAAGAAAAAGTAATGACACTGTTTGCAGTTTCCTGGTTCTCTGCATCAATCGGTTATGTGATCTGATCTTCACCAAAGTCACAAATATCAACACAACGTTTTTCAGTAGATAAAACAAAACAGTCCTGATCGTTTCATGTCTTTATTGAACACACCCATTAAACATACACAGTGATGGTGGAAAAAAAGTGAGTGAAACGGCATTTTAATAACTGGTTAAACCACTTTTAGCAACAATAATCTCAAGCAAACACTTCATGTAGCTGTGAGTTAGACCTGCACAATACTCAGGATACTTATATGGACCATTCTTCGCTCAGGCATATCTTATGACATCCGTTGTGAACAATTCCATTCCTATTCATGTCAGTCCACAGCATCTCTATTGGGTTGAGGTCTGGTCTCTGACTGGCAACTTTAAAAGATGGCCGGAAAAAAGGCAACAAGTCACCATGACGTTATCCTGTAGAATACATTTTTTGTGTATGTGTTCCCTCATAGCAACTCTAGTTATTCTCTAGAGATTGCTCCAGGTTCTTGTTAACTAAAGACTATTCAACAAGCAGTAGGCTGCAACCAGCACTAGTGAGTTAAATAAATAAACACATAGGCCTATATATGTGATAAGCCTTTAAGTGATTAAGCCTTTCAGATGGTAGGTGACACATCTTAAAAGATGTTGTGAAAATAACTTTAAAGCAAGTCCAAATGCCATGGAACAGCATATTTTGGATAATGCTCTGAACCATCAGTCTTAATAAACTGATATACTCAAGACTCAAATTCCTCACACAAAGCTTCTCTTAATTGTGCTCTTTGGTAGGTCCTGTTGTTCTTTTGCTCTGTTGTTTTCTTTCCACTCACCCCAACCGGTTGAGGTAGTTGGCCGCCCACTTTGAGTCTCGTTCTGCTGGACGTTTCTTCTGTTAAAGGGAGTTTTTTTTTTTTTCAATAGTGGGACTGCTGGGTTTACTGTGTTATTTTATAGTTATATTCTGTAACGTCTTAAACCTTACATTCTAAAGTGCATTGAGATGATTGACCAACTTGCTTAAAAAAGAGAAGGTGAGAGCAGTAGAAAGCATGTGGGCGACTAAGAAAGAGGACACATGCATATGGGTAGAAACTGAAACTTGTAGCTAACTTTTATCTGGTGGTTATTTGATGTAATATTAATATTTCTGTGGTTTCTCGGCTCAGTTTGTTACCTACATTGTTGACTGAATCCTCTGCTAATATTGTGAAGCAGGGTGTCAGCTGTCTTATATGAAAGGGTCCAGCATGGGTCAAACATTAGACATAACATTAGTAAACCCACATACAGTACATATATCTCCAGCTGGTATGTGTTGACATGTTTGAGGTTTACCCTACATTAACCGCCCACCCTACATTAACACCTCAGTGTTGTTGCTTCTTGTTTTAACTTTCCTTCCTGCAATATTTTAAACTGAAGCACTGATAAAATTTACAGAAAATGTCCCTATCTTACTTGTACACCAATGACTTAACTGTCAGTTGTTCACCTCTGTAGCAGATAATGATGTACAAGTACTTTTCACCCTTCTTTGGATTTGAGATAAGCACCTGTGTGATTATGGTGGGCTTAAGAACACAGGAACAGAACTTGTATGGTTGACATTGTGGGGAGGAACCTGTGAGTTGTAAATGAGTCTTTATCCTACAAAGGCTGCAGAATTAAATGCCACTCCAGCTCTGACTGTAAGGCATCACAAAACTTGTACTTTATTGGAGATTTACCTGATGATTCAATTTTAAGCTGTCCTACTCAGAAGGTCACTCACCTGGGACATGGTTCATGCAAGTATGCAGGCTCAAATGGGGCAGCATGGTAGCTCAGTGGGTAGAGCAGTCGTCTTCAAACCCAAAGGTGAGCGAGTTCGATTCCCACCAGATTGCATGTCGAGGTGTCCTTGGATACTGATACACTGACTCCCTGTCCACAAAGAATTTCCCCAAGGGGATCAATAAAGTATCAATTATTATTATTATTAAAAAACGTCAAAATCTGGCACAAACAAGCATCCCTGGTTAACATACTCACAGTGCACTTTTATGTACGTGTGGAGGTGATCAAGCTCTGTCCACAAGGTGGGACACAGTCTACTGAAGACTCAAAGCATTTCCATGACCGCAGCAGTAAACAAACATGGCCTCTGGGGAAAATGTGTACGGCTGCCGAGACTAGCTTTCTCTTGTTGTCATTATAGCACCCCTAGTGGCAACACTTATATTGTAGCTTGCGCGTATATTCCGACTTTTCAAGTGACACGCAACAACATGCAAAACGCATTTTGCGTAACTGGTATTTGAAAGCATCAGCACATGGGTACCTTGCAGGAATCATGTTTGCAGCCTAAGGTCTGCTTCGTACTGCCTGCAGAAGGTGGCACAAAACCGTACAAATTCATACCAAACTTCAGAATTACGTGATTGTAGATTCTGTTTGGGTTTAGTGTGTTCCTCTTGTTTATGATTGGTTCATTGCTCGGAGGGAAACCCAACCCAACCACTTCCTTTTCCAATCCACTTCCCTTCAAAACACACTGTTAATAAGATGGCTAATGTATTTATAAAGACAAGTTTTGACACAGAACCATCGCAAATATGAAAAAGCTCATAGTTGAAAACATGTCAAAAAACATGTCTGACCCTTAAAGACGGAAATGCTGGTGACAGCACAGACACTGAACCATGCAATCAAATTTGACTTCAGCAAAACCTTAAAGTCCAGTTTACTTCAAGAATAATGTGCGTGATTTCACATTACACATAATTATTTCTTTTTGTGTTGATCTAACAATATTTATAAAGCAAATGTTTCTCATATGTGCCTGTTGCATGCATCTGACTCGAATAACAATGTGCTCTCTCTGTTTCTTCTGAGACATTCTCATCTAGTGAAAAACTCATCCACTGTATTGACCTGTTAACATCCCAGCAACATCACCAGCAACCTCACAACCTTTAACTGTAAAGCATTTATGATAGATGGATGGAGTTAAGTAAACGGATAATCAGCTACTGTTTGGTTTCACTTATGGAATAATGAAACTAGCTCAAACTAATTGTTTATAGGGTGGTGTGAACATCTATCTTAAGGTAATTTTAGAGCATCACTATTGGGTTTATGATGCTCCCTCCGCCATACTTTGCAATGTTTTGTTTGCAAAACAAGGGCATGGATACTATGCCTATTCATGTTTTGCGTATGGTTCGCTTATGGACAGAGATGTTAACCAGCTCCAATGAATCCTTAGCTGTTACTCTAGAGTTCTTTGTCATATCCTTGGGTATTCTGCATTGTACCTTTGGAGTGAAATTGGCTGGGCATCTGCTTCTATGGATAGTAGCCACACTAACAACTCATCTCCATTTATAGACAATTTGTCTAACCGTGGTTTGATAAATATTTAAACTCTAAAAAGTAGCTCTAAACAACACCTCCACTCTCGTTTCATTGATTGGGATTCCAAGTTTGCTAATCGTAATGGCGCTGTCATTACTTCTCCCACCATCACTCTTGTGTTTAATGGGTGTGTTAAATAAAGACGTGAAAGATCATTTATCTGTAAAAATAAGATTGATTAAAAAAAATAAAGAATTTCTTTTAAGTTTAAACTCTCACACACCAAAAAGCAGTTGATCTCATAACCTTATTGCCTTTAATGTCAACAAACTGGAAATCAGTCTGCTCTATCTGCTCATTCTTGAGTCTTGACACAGTGATGACACTTATATACAAACCTTCATACTCTTACATATAATTTAGAGTCACATGCATACTATATTTTATCTCTATGCAGCTTTAAATAGAGTTGTATATAGAGTATAGTGTCCCACCCTCTGATTCACATGTGTTCATGAGTATGACTGGAGTGCATCCTGTGAAGAGAAATGGACGTAGGAAGGAAATGAGGAGGGCAGTAAGAGAGCTAGTAATCCAGTAAAAACAGTGAACGAGACCTTAGCTCTTCTCACTGGCCAGCTACAAAGGAACAGCTGTTGTGGTGCCTTCCGTCTGAGCTGGGAGCTGATTGGCAGGCAGCTAGCTGTCATTTACCTGCAGCAGCCAATCATAGGCAGGCAACATGAACTCTGTTACTACCCAGCCATCCTTCTATCAGGTTTTAGCTCTCTTCTGCCACAAAGTCAAGTGGTGTTAGAGACAGCAGAAGTAGTAGGAGATTGTTCTAGGTGTAGTCTTGAAAATATGTTGCTTAGCATGATGAAGACATTCAAGATATTTTAGAGAGGAGTACATTAATTACCCAATGAGTTTGTCCCAGCATTTATTATTAATATAACATAATTATTTTTATTATCACAACATCTCATGGATTCTACAATGAGGCACACCCTCTGGTTGCAACCTAAAAGCAATACTAAACTGGTGCACCTTAGTCCTGCACACTTATCTTGTTCGTCAAATTCTATTAGAATTTTCGAGAGCCTGAGCGAACGGCTGAGTTATAAAACAGAAAAGATGATGGTGACCACTGGAGAACAGATTTTTATCAAGTTATATAGTAACTGACAGAAGAAACAGTTTTCTCACCTAATGCACTTGAAGCAATCACCTGATTTTAAACTTGCATGAGCTTGTCACACTATAACTCATCTCATGGTTTCACTTCCACATAACAGGAGTGATGCTAGTATTGATGAGTTTCCCATGGCCTGTAACCACGAGCCCCTGAGGCTTTACACTGAGGATAGCATTATAAGAAGTTTCCTCCATGTATGGTAAACAACAGCCCTTGAAAATGAGGCCTGTAATCTCGGACCCATCACTTTTTCTTCTCTGTGTCTGACCTCTGTGTGTGCTCAGTAGGACTCTTGTCATTGTTCTAATAACCCACTTTCCTCTGTACACACACACCATTTGATTTAGTAGCGTATGTACTAGTATTGGTTATACATTTTTATTTTAACACTGCAGAACACATCTTTGTAGATTATCCTCACATCACGCTGTAAGAAGAGCCAACATACTGATGATTTTCTTATTCTCAACACCCTTCCAGGGACTAGTTTATCAAAACCAGGTGTCATTTTATGACAATAATGGGTCCTAATGAAATTTGTCGGTGACAAAGCTATGCCCCCCTAAGTTTTCAGTTTAATTCCCTCTACACCAGCTTTTCAAGGTGTAGATGTAGAATAGATGTAGAATTTTCAAACTTTCTGACTAGGTTTCATTTCATTGTTTCCAGAAACATATCAAATCACTGTCTGTTTCAGATTGGGTCCTGAGGTAAGAATGGTCCACATGAATCCACTCAGGATACATAGATATGAGAGATAATACACAGGAACCCCATGTAACTAAAATAAATATAATACTGCTGTTAGGGATGCACCGATACCGGTATCTGGTATCGGCCTCAATACCACATATTCTAAAGTACTCGTACTCGTTAAAAGTCCTCCGATACCGGCGACCGATACCACAGTCTGAGAAATGTCTATGTTTGAGCGGCGTGTAAGGGGTTAATTAGAGGCGCCGAGTGAGCACAGCTCAGTGCGGGGAGAAGGCAAGGCAAGACATGTCAGCCGTGTGGAACTATTTCAAAGTGAATGAAGACGACAAAACAAAGGCGGACTGCAAATTGTGCTCAGCGAAATTGTCCAGAGGAGGCTCAAAAGGTAGCAAATTTAAGTAATTTAATCAAGCACCTAAAATCCCAACACGACAACGAGTACAAAGAGTTTACCCACGCTGCAGCAAACTCTTGCAAGACGAGAGAAAATGTCCAGAGACAATCCATGCGCTGTGAAAATAACACAGGCAATTATCAAGTACATTGTGTGACCAGCCACTCTCGGAGGTAGAAAATGTTGGATTCCTGCGTCTCCTCCATGTTCTGGAGCCCAGATATGATGTCTCAAGCTGCCGCTACATGACTGACACGGAGCTGCCTAAACTACATGACTCCGTGAAAAAAATTATTTATTCTGTAATATGTTGCATACAACATTCCATTCATTTTAAATAAATGTTCTTAATTCCAAACTAGTCCCTTGTTTTTTTGTTAAATTATATGACTAAAGCTGTTACCTGTAAATTTAAATCATGTCTTTATTAAGCACTCGGTATCTGTATCGGTGAGTACTGAAATGTAGTCGTTTTCCAAAAAAGTGGTATCGGTGCACCCCTAACTGCTGTATTCCACTTGATCTGGGATGTCAGAATTTCTGAGATTGCAGTTGTTAATTTTAACATGGAATGTCAGGCAAACTTCAACCCCAACTTCAAAATCTAAGCTAGAGAGAGCAATATACTGAGTATTAACACTTCTCTTATTTGATTCTCATTACAGTAATAGTCACACATGAAGTACTGTTCAACATCTATCTGTGGATATCTTACAGTTTTTGTTTGCACATTACTAAAACTTTGAGCCATAGGCGCTTGAGAAACTTATTTTCAGTTAGTAGTTGAGGTCATACATCCTGCAGCTTTAAATAATTCAATACTACAGTGAATGAAGAGAAATGCACATGCAACCTTTTTTTTTCCTCCTTGGCTGAGCTGATTTTCCTCTTTTCTGTGGTCTTTTTTAGATGGTCAGGTGATTCCTCTGGTTGAGTTATCAGCAAAGCAGGTAGCATTCCACATCCCATTTGAAGTCGTGGAGAAGGTCTATCCTCCTGTCCCAGAACAGCTCCAGCTTCGCATTGCCTACTGGAGCTTCCCAGAAAATGAGGAGGACATCAGGTGAGAGCAATGATAAACTGTTTTCTTTTTCTTCATCTCTAAATAGAGATTCACACTGTAGGTTTATAACAATACAGTTAAGTATTGATCGTTGAAGAGATGAGTTGTGGCTGATTTGTATGTACTGAGTTCAGTAAAAGACGTGAATTAATTCTGAAGCTGTTTATCATGAACAAATACCAGTGTATACTCAACTATAAGCCTCTTATTTTTAGCCAGTGCTGACTGCTGCACTCTTTGGTTAAAATGACAAATGCTGCAGATGGCATGTTATTTGAGCTGTTACTGATAAACATAATGTCATGAGCAATGTATTGGTTAACCTGTCGGTATCTGTATGTAGCCAGTGATTGTTTGTGAAAGAAAATGCTTCACATTGTAACAGTAAACTTTACATACCTAATATTTCTAACCAGGACCTCTGGTATTTGAAAACATCTGTTATGTGCCACATATGTATTTAATTACATTTTTTACTAGTACTGTTGTGCCGATAGATAGATAGATGGATAGATAGATAGATAGATAGATAGATGCAATGTGAAAGCAACTTTGACATTGCTTGCTTGATGGTCCTCTGGTTATCGATGGCAGCTACCATTGGCTGTTCTTCTTGTGCCTCCGGGTGAAAACCTTCCATATGGTTTTACTGTGTTTCCAAAATATTTCTAAGTACTTCCAAACGTGCTTAATGTTGAGGGTGCTGGTCATATATCTCACTCCTCCATCTCATGTCTTTGTTATGTGCACCCCAGAGACTGTCCGGGCGCTTCACTTCCGTACATTAAAGTTTTTTTCATTCCTCAACATTGAATTGGTAATTAAATTGATTCGGAATCTTTCATTTCCGCATCGCGATGCAGCAAAAAAAGATTTTATATCCCACCCCTAGTATGTATGTATGTGTGTGTGTGTGTGTGTGTATATATATATATATATATATATATATATACACACACACATGTATATATACAGCGGGGGAAATAAGTATTTGACACATCAGCATTTTTATCAGTAAGGGGATTTCTAAGTGGGCTATTG
>JAUYWH010000007.1:1361880-1383872 GCA_034779795.1 Ctenopoma multispine | reverse complement strand
ATGTGTGTGTGTGTATATATATATATATATTTAGGTACCTAAACCCTATTGAGCATCTGTGGGGCATTCTCAAATGGAAGGTGAACGAGCACGAAGTCTCTAACATTCACCAGCTCTGTGATGTCGTCATGGAGGAGTGGATGAGGATCCCAATGGCCACCTGTGAAGCTCTAGTGAACTCCATGCCCAAGAGACTTAAGACAGTGCAGGAAAATAATGCTCACTTTTTTTGGCGTTAATGTCTGTGTTTTTTTGTTTTTTTTTGGAGGGGACAGCAAATTTACACTGTTATATAGGCTACAGACTGGCAGACTGACTGAGGCCGAGACCAAGACACCTATACAACAACTGCACAGGAAGAACATGAAAACTCCACATAGAAAGGCACCTGCCCAATCAGTGGATTCAAAGCCAGGTCCTTCTACCATCATGACATCATAACTACTCATACTAAAATTCGTAACGTAGAGGCCCTGAATGTTCCAAAATGTCTTTTTAATCTGCCAAGCCCAAGGCTCCTTAACCTCAATTTAACCTAATTTCTCTTGGAACAATTGTACGTAAGTTATGTGGACAAGGAGCCACTTTCCAAGGTCTGAAAGAAGATTTTGAATATCTCACTCAGCTGAGAGGAAGCTGGTCTGCCGTGAACTGATTAATGGTGGATCCATGGCACTTTTACATTGCCATGGATTTAAAGGCTGCCATGAAGCCCCTGCTCCAGAGGTTGAGAGGTTGAGAAAATTTAGTTGCTTGGCTATAATCACCAGTGATTCAAACCCAAGAACACTTTACCTGTTGTTAAGCATGGTGGTAGCATCATGCTCTGAGGCTGTTTTACTGCCAATGGACCTGGTGCAGTTGATGGAATAATTAATTCTTAAGCATAAAGTGAAACCATCAGCTAGACAGTTGAAACTTCTACTTCAAACCTACATCAAAACTGATTGTGGAATTAATAAGGCATATTTAGGGAGTCCTAACCCTATGAAAAATAATGTGAACTGTGCTTATAAATCTTTCTCTGAAAATCAACAAATTTATTTTAGTTTCGAACCAGAATTCTGCCAGAATCTTGTTGATGGCTACTATGGGTGTCAGTAAAAAATGAAACTTGCTAAAGGACTTGTAACTGTATCTGAACTTTTGTTTGCAACTATACACTATTCTCAAGTTTAGTAGGTATATTTCAAGAGGTTATTTATGTCCTGCAGAGGGACAGGGCATATGAGTTGCATGGGAGTGCAGGATAGCTCTGTAGTCAAGTACACACATTACGGTGGATTGCACAATGATTTTCCTGTCCTCTAGAGAAAACATTTATTTTATTTCTTTATTCACATGTTAGAAGCCAGCTTTTCTCTTTAGATTCTTACACACGAGGTTCAAAAGTCCCTACTATCCAATCAATTTCCAGGAAATTTACTGATATTAATAGAAGGAAAATTTCAGCACTATCATGTATGTCAATGATAGAGAGATGCAGGCTTATGAGGTTTATGGAACACATATATTATCAACATTACTAGCATAGGATCTACAGTATTGGCTATTATATATGGCTATTGAGTTGGACTTGATGAACATAAAGTTGGAACTTTTATGAACATAAAGGACAGTATCATTTGCATAAATGTGGATATCTAATAATATTGTTTAAATAATAATACACCAAGCACAGAACCCTGTGGTACCCCTGATGGTTGGGGCTTGATTTGTTTTTGCATCAAACCTACACCATACACAGGCACCTACGTAAGCTCTGCATCTACAACTGTGATAGGTTCACTCGGTATGACTGCATCTACAACTGTGATAGGTTCACTCGGTATGACCACAGTACCATTGTGGTTTTAAATTCTGACTGTGGTGGAAGTGAAATTAAATAGGTTTCATACAGTTTGGATCTTACCAGTAATAATGTTACATGTGTGATTCAGGTAGTGATTAAATGGGCACTGTGATGCAAGAGGGTAGGTCCCAAATTGTCTACATTGACTCAATAACAATCTACTGATCCTGTCCTAATACATGTCAATCTTCTCATAAATTTAATTTAGGTTTCTCTCCCAATGTTTGCAAGTGTTGAACTTTATGAATTAGTCAAAAATCCTGAATGAACTAACCTAACAGATTTACAATCAATAATGTAATCAACTGGAATATTTGAATTTAGACCACTCGTCACACTGGTGGAACTGCAACACATTCTGCGCTGCAGACTTGCATTAGTGTTTGAATGAGAAAAGGTTATATATTAATTGTTTTAACATCTAAATAAATCTAATTTGAGTCTTTTGCCCAACAGAAAGTCTCTTTCAAAGTGGAAGGTCAGGTGCTATCAGAATCCTAGCCTAATTTGGCATTTTGCACTAAATGCATGTAACTGTTGACATAGAAATTTAAACAGAGTGAATCAGTAGTAGATGTTCTCACAGAAACATTCTTGTCCTGAGCTGTTCCAGCTTTGAAATGCTTAAAGGGGGGTTTCTGAAAGAGATACTGTGGGTGCCATTTCAAGGTCGGGGATCACTTTAGAAAGTACGACTGTCCAGAGAGAGACACAGATATTTTCTACCTTCAGGCTTTTCTTCTCCTGTCATTCTCACCGTTCCTGTCCACTGTATGTGGTTTTCTATCCCTCTGACTGTCTATCCTGTTGTCTCCTCCTGCTGCAGGTTATATTCCTGCCTTGCTAATGGTAGTCCAGATGAATTCCAGCGTGGAGAGCAGCTCTACAGGATCAGAGCTGTCAAAGACCCCCTACAGATTGGTGGGTTCAGTCACCACTCTTGCCATGCATCGGCCCAGAGATAACTTTCATTGCTATTGTAAACTATAGCTGTATACAGTTTAGTTTGCTCATATCATACCAGTGACGTGTGCAGTTTGGCTAAGCCTTGTCTCTTCAGCATTTAGTACTTATGTAATAAACAAGGTAATAAAACACAGTATAGCATTAAGAAAGTGTATTTGTTTATTTGTCCAACCTGTTTCTGTTTTCTCTAATTTTGTCTTTGTCCATCTTTCTATTATCAGGCTTCCATCTCAGTGCTACAGTGGTGTCCAGTCAGGCCGGTCAGTCTAAAGGAGCCTACAATGTGGCCGTCATGTTTGATCGCTGCCGCATCACGTCCTGCAGCTGTACATGCGGCGCTGGTGCCAAATGGTGTGCTCATGTGGTGGCCCTCTGCCTCTTCAGGATTCACAATGTGAGTTTGACACAACACGACAGCTACATAGTTAAAGAGGAAAAGTGTGACACAGTGTGTGTGTGTGTTAGTATTCAGTTTATGAAGACTAAGAAGAATATTAAATGCCATAATGCCTGAGATTCATACTGTGTGTGTGTGTGTGTGTGTGTGTGTGTGTGTGTGTGTGTGTGTGTGTGTGTGTGTGTGTGTGTGTGTGTGTGTAGGCATCAGCTGTGTGTCTGAGGGCTCCAGTCTCAGAATCTTTATCCAGGCTACAGAGGGACCAACTCCAAAAGTTTGCCCAGTACCTCATCAGTGAGCTGCCTCAGCAGGTAACGGTCATGCGCTGAACTAGTTGTTCTCTTTCTAAACCTCTAAAACTATTGACAAAGGACAAGTGAATATATTTCCTATGATTTGTGTGTCATATACTGTATGTGACAAAGCAAGTTTGGTACTCATTCAGTTCTGTTGTGTCCAGATTTTACCCACAGCACAGCGGCTGCTGGATGAGCTACTGTCCTCTCAGTCTACTGCCATCAACACAGTGTGTGGAGCTCCAGGTAAAGCAGCACTAATGATTGCACATACTATTAGAGAACAAACCTGACCTGTCATTGCATCCACACTGTGATATTACAACCAGTAGAGAGGTTTTGATTATTTCATTCAACCTTCCAAATGGAAATGGAACAGTTTCATCCTACTTTATTACATATTACTGCAGCTACGTGACAGTGATGCCTCTTTATCACAGTGTGTTGTTGTGGCGAAAGGAAGACAATGGGGGAACCTGTTGTGTGTACCAAGCAGTGGGACGTAGCAGGGTTATACGTTGGACAATTAGAACGGTTACAATTCATATAATTAAGAGAAATAGGCCCACAGGGGGAGGAAGGCAAATGTGTTCCTGGGATTCCTGGAGGAAAAAGGTCCAGATCTGGAAAGGGCCACTGATAGCTGGCAGAGAGAGAAAAAAGGAGCAAGAGGAAGGGAAACACACGGCTTGGATGCTCATGAGCGTACAAACAAAGGGTTAGAACACAGGGTTAGAAAACAGTAGTTTCCAGATAGTTTCCAGTAATAAGAAAACCACATCTTTAGATAACAATAATTATCCATCTACCCATCCATTTTTGGGACTTAAGTTCTTAGCATGTTTTTTTGTTATTATATATTTTTTGCTTTGTCTATTAGTATTCTGTTGGTGCTGATTCTTGTAGTTGTTCTTAATTCTCTTTTCTGAAATTAGAGCAGCTGTAACAAGGCAAAACAATTTCCCTCTGGGATTAATAAATTTTTTTGAATCTTGAATCTGAATCTTGAACAAAAAGAGCTGCTCTGTGGTTTGTTCACCTGTGTGTGTGTGTGTGGTGTGTGGTGTGTGGTGTGTGGTGTGGGTGTGTGTGTGTGTGTAGACCCGACAGCTGGTCCTTCAGCATCTGACCAGAGCACATGGTATTTGGATGAGTCGACCCTCAGTGACAACATCAAAAAGACACTACACAAGTTCTGTGGGCCCTCACCTGTCGTCTTCAGGTACCCACTACATGTTTACACATCTCTTGTGTATTTCTCCTTGACCGACACAGCGGGAACAGTTTCTTCTTCACTTCATTTGACTTTCATTCCATACGTGTTATTTAAATTAAACTAATGTTCTCTGTATGTGCTATTTACAGTGATGTAAACTCCATGTACCTGTCGTCCACTGAACCCCCAGCTGCTGCTGAGTGGGCATGTCTTCTGCGACCTCTGAGGGGCCGAGAGCCTGAAGGCATCTGGAACCTTCTGTCCATCGTCAGGGAGATGTTCAAGAGACGAGACAGCAACGCTGCCCCACTACTTGAGATCCTTACTGAGCAGTGCCTCACCTATGAACAGGTACACCCCTTAACACCACACAAGCTCTAGCTGCTAGAAGCAAACTGTTGAAATTACAGTATATTTAAAAAAAAAATCAGACGTGAGCATTGCCATTCAGTGTTTCCCCTAGGTTTACGGTCTTTTTTGGGAGGGTAGGGGTGGGGAGTTTTCCCAGCGCTGATTTCAAATATGCAGACATTCCTGATCCAGCACACAAGAACAGCCTGTGGAAAAGTGCACAAAAGTGCATTAGGTGCAAGTGCAAGTGCTCCCAAGTGCGTTGGGTTGCTTCTTTTTATGAAATGCTGTGTTAGTTTTACGTATACCTTCCAAAAAGTTTAGCCTTTGTTTTATCAGCCCACAGAATATTTTGCCAAAAGTCTCGGGGATAATCAAGATATTTTTTGGCAAATGTGAAATGAGCCTTAATGTTTTTTTTGTCAGCAGTGGTTTGGAACTCTCTTATGATGCCATTTTTGCCAAGCCTCTTTCTTTTTGTCGAATTATGAACTTTGACCTTAACTGAGACAAGTGAGACCTACAGTTCTTTAGATGTCCTTCTGGGTTCTGTGCTTCCCTGGAGTCCCAAAGCTAATTTCTTGACCCTTTCCAGACTTGTCAGTGTCTTTGTTTCTCATCTTTTCTTGAATTTCTTTAGATCACAGCATGATGTGTTGAGATGTTTTTTTGAGATCTTTTAGCTTCACTTTGTCAGACAGCGATTTCTTGATTCAGCAGGTCTGACAGTAATAAGGTGTGTGGTGTGGCAAGTGAAATTTAACTTAGCTTCTCCAATAATGTAGTTAATGACAGATGTGACGAATATGCAAATAAAGTAAAATAAAAATCAGCAAGCAAATATTTTTTTACAGCACGTCCAGATGTGGCTAATAAATAATGTTTCTGCAGATATTTACAAGGTTCTTGTTTAGCTCATGTACAAATTCAGGGAGAGAACGATTAAAAAATATGTGACCTTTTTGTTACGGTGAAGATTCTCAGTCATCCAGGTCATGGTTATCTCAAAAAAGGTTTTTCAATGGCAACTGGACTTGTTATTGTTCCTTGACGACATTTTGCCCTCCATTCCAGAGGATTTTCTCAAAGCACTCTTTCTCAAAGCCCTCTGGAATGGAGGGTGAAACGTCATCAAGGAACTATAACAAGTCCAGTTGCCATTGAAAAACCT
Source organism: Ctenopoma multispine (assembly GCA_034779795.1). Taxonomy (NCBI): domain Eukaryota; kingdom Metazoa; phylum Chordata; class Actinopteri; order Anabantiformes; family Anabantidae; genus Ctenopoma; species Ctenopoma multispine. The sequence continues at coordinate 1,377,623 of JAUYWH010000007.1, read as the reverse complement.
ATATTTGAGATTTTTGCTACATCATGGACAACTTGGTTACTTTTACTTATGTTGGTGCACAGTATGCTGTGCTGGCAGAGACCTAGATTCAAGATTCAAAAAAACGTTATTAATCCCAGATTGAAATTATTTTGGCTTGTTACAGCAGCTCTCCATTCAAACAGATAGAGAGAAAGAAAAAGAAAGAAAGAACCATAACCAGAAAAGATTAACACCAACACAAATATTAAATGCTCAATTTACGGAACAAAAATGGGTAATAAAAATGAATAAAAACTAGGTAATATCCGGGTCAAATCAGTCCAGTGTATAATGTAGCGGAGTTATCTGATTATGAATATAATTATGACAGAAGTCCTCCCCCATCCCCTTTACACAAAGGAGAGGAGTCATCGGCCACAGGCAGAAATGATTTCCTGTGGTGCTCTGTGGAGAACTTAACTTTGATCAGTCTCTGGCTGAACATGCTCCTCTGTCCAGCCATGACACTGTGAAGTGGGTGGGAGGGTTTGTCCAGTATTGAGAGGAGTTTAGTCATCCTCCTCTCAGCTCCAACATGTACAGGGTCCATCTCTACACCAAGAATTGAACCAGCCCTCCTGATTAACTTGTCCAGTCTATTAGTGTCTGCCAACGTCAAGCTGCTGCCCCAGCAAACCACAGCAAAGTTGATATATGGAGCTTTAATAAAAAAAAAAATCCTATAATACTGTACTGTTATTACACACACCTCACTGGCACACAGACACTCACACAGTAATCCTTCCGTATGTCTGTGTTTAGATCATCAGCTGGTGGTACAGTGTTCGGACATCAGCATCCCACAGCAGTGCCAGCGGTCACACAGGCCGCAGCAATGGCCAGTCCGAGGTGGCAGCTCACGCCTGTGCCAGCATGTGTGATGAGATGGTGGTTCTCTGGAGGCTGGCGGTGCTTGACCCCACCATGAGCCCCCGCAGGTCAGACTGAGACTAGATCACACACTAATCAAACTGGGACTTTCATAAATCCCATGAGAATGGTATGTGTTATAATATTCTAGTTGGTATTTAAAAATAAGGACCATGTTTTTTCTCCTCCAGGCGTCTAGAACTGGCCAGCCAGCTGAAGCAGTGGCACCTGAAAGTTATAGAGATAGTGAAGCGGGGACAACATCGCAAGTCACTGGATAAACTGTTCCAGGGCTTCAAGCCAGCTGTGGAGTCGTGCTACTTCAACTGGGAAGTGGCCTATCCACTTGAAGGCATCACTTACTGCAGTACTGATAAGAAGAGCGCCACATTCTGCTGGTCCAGAGCAGTGCAGCACCAAAGAGGAGTCAAAGCTCCTGCAGGCGGGGGAGGAGACCCTCCTGAACCAGGGGGAGGGAGAGCTGAAGGTGTAGCGGGAGATTTTAAAGGAAGGGCAAGTGGTCACTCGTCCCAACAGGAGGTTGCAGTGCGACCTAAGGAAACCATTCTGACCAAGAGGAAGGGTTTGTCAGTTAGTGGAGGGGGAGGAATGCTAGTCCGTTTGGGCGGGGGCATGTCTCTCTCCCTAGAAGATGGAGGAGGAAAGTGCATGTACAAAAGCCCAGGTTCGTCTTCTGGAGGGAAGCTGAAGCTGACACAGGGAAGTGGGAAGGGGACATCTGTTGGAGGTGCTGGAGGAACTGGTGGGTTAGGAGGTGGTAAACATGCCAGTGCCAAGCGGAGAACCAGCAGCGAGGACAGTTCCTTAGAGCCGGACCTGGCTGAGCTCAGCTTGGATGACGGCTGCAGTCTTGCTCTGGGGGCAGAGGCCAGCAACACTTTTGAGTTTCTCCCCCCACCACCGGAGATGCTGCCCTCCCCAAGCCCACTGCTCCGAGACTCACGCAAGTACAGCAGCAGTAGCGGAGGGAGCAAGGTGTTTGAAACAAAGCGAGTCAACCATTCCTTCCCTGCCCTTCCCGCTACAGAGCCTGCTCCACCTTGCTTCTCCCCCAAAGAGACCGGGCTGGTTGTCATGGATGTGCCAAGTGAAAAGGAAGCAAAGCTGGATGCGGAGCCTTGCCAGAACAGAGATGAGGATGTAGACTCAGCTAGCAGTAACCAGCCCTCCACATCCACTACTACAGCAGAGTCAGGCACCGCTCAAACATCTGGCACACCACCACGGGGTCGCAGAGAGGTGGCATGTGCTAGGGGAGCAGCAGAAGCTGCAGATGCAGCTGCAGGTGGAGCACCCAACCAAGGAGCACAGGCAGCACCTGGAGCTGCAGATGCAGCTGCAGGTGGAGCACCCAACCAAGGAGCAGAGGCAGCACCTGGAGCTGCAGGAGGAGAAGGAGGGGAAGCTGTGGGTGAGGATGACTATCAGGCGTACTACCTGAGTGCTGCCTCAGAGGAGGGAACAGACAGGCAGCTGACTGACAACCACCAGGAGGAGGAGCCGGACATCTTTGCAGGGATCAAACCGCTGGAGCAGGAAGGACGCATGGAGGTAATGGAGAAAGATCATGTGTTGTGGTGGTTACATGTTTCTAATAAATTGGGACTTCATCCAGAAACCTTGCACTGTAGGTTTTTTTTCCTAGTTTATTCTCTGGTGGGCTCACTGATAGGCTTAGTAAATCACCATCATATCATTGTATTATTTGATACAATAAAATTTGATTTAATTAATCTAAATTTAAATATTGTAAATTTCTTAAGTTGCTTTTTTAAAAACATGTGGTGTTAAGTGTTTTTTTGTTGTATAGCAGTAACCACAATAACTTCTCAAGCCCTTTTTTATGTATTTGATACACTATTGACTGTGAAAGAGAGACAGACAGGAAACACTGGGAGAAGAGAGGATGTGACAAGCACCAAAGGTTTACCAACCCCCTGTAGCCCTTTTCATACAGAAACCTCACCTTGTTGAGAAGGTGGCCCCTTCTTTAAGATAGATTCCTTTGCTTGTTAATGTTAGACCTATACTTTAATAGGTATATAATATAATTTAGTGTCTGGTGACACTCACTGGAATCAGCTCTGTAATTTGACTGGTGCAATATTTAAGTGAGTGAGCACTAAAAATAGATTAGGTTAGCCATTATCCAGCCATTATTCCACAATTCTGCACAAATTAAAGGAGCTGGAAAGGTTACAGTAATTTGTTAGTGAGATATGACTTTTAAGTCTGGTTTGAGGACCCACAAACAAGACACAGCTTATCCCCTTTTGTCTGGGGTCAGTGTCGGTGGACGTGCTGGGAGACCAGGGTTTAAATTCCATCCAAATAATAGTTTTAGATAACTGAGATAAACTTTCTGCTCTTCTTACTGACCTGAATACTGGTGCTGTGTGTACAGGTGCTGTTTGCGTGTGCTGAGGCCCTCCACGCTCATGGCTACAGCAATGAGGCATGTAGGCTTGCTGTTGAGCTCGCCAGAGACCTGCTCGCCAACCCTCCAGACCTGAAAGTGGAGCAGCCACAGACTAAGGTAGATACAACTGTACAAGTCCCAGCAGCCTGGAACATCTTCTCCTATGTCTTTTGACTTGTCTTCTCTCCTTGTGTTGTACAGTCTCAATCTTCCAAACTCCTCAGTCAGCATCTTGAACTGTGTAGTGGGATATTGAGCCTTTCTTCATGAAGGATTCTTGAAGAAAGGAACAACAGATTCTTCTAATATGTGTTTTATGTGGCATTGTTGTGCCAGTTTGTAAATGAGCTACAAATATAAACTTTGAAAAATGTTGAATGTCGTCTTCTAAATCTGTTTGTTCAAAGTAATTATTAGGTCTACAGTCCTGACATCATTATTTACCTGGTTGCTGGGTTTAGGGTAAGAAGAGCAAGGTGTCGACGAGCCGTCAGACGCAGGTAGCCACCAACACGCTGTCAAAAGCTGCCTTCCTCCTTACTGTGCTCAGTGAACGTCTGGAGCTCCATAACCTGGCCTTCAGCACCGGCATGTTCTCCCTGGAACTTCAGAGACCACCGGCATCTACCAAAGCTCTGGAGGTCTCTTACTCTCTCACACATATTGTCTTGTGTTGTCTTTATTTGTGAAAACACTTATTGACATTATGCATTCCACAGCCCTACCCCTAACCATCACAACTACACCCCTAACCTTAACATCACCTTAACCCTAAAACCTAGTCTTAACCCTGACTGGGGCTGCAACGATTAGTCGATGTAATCAAAGATGTCGACTATAAAAATTGTCTAAGCAGATTTTCTATTGTCGACGCGTCATAAACTGAACCTTCAATAGAGGCTCCAGTCACAAAGAACCACTGTTGGTTCAACATTGGTTTTTGTAACTGCAATGTACTACATGAATGTTATATGTAATGTTATATTGTTCTTTATTGCTTGTCAGAACTGCACACATTCCTACTAACGATGAAGAACTTACTTTAACTACTTAACTTACTACTCTTGGTTATGATTCTGTTTTGCACAGTAAGACACAATTCTATGCAACAGACATGCTGACACTGTGTGTGTGCCTGGGCTGACTAGGTGAAGCTGGCCTACCAGGAGTCGGAGGTGGTCGCTCTGTTGAAGAAGATCCCTCTGGGCCTGGTGGAGATGTCGGCCATTAGAGAGCGAGCTGAGCAGCTCAGAGATGGAAACTTCTGTGATTACAGACCTGTGCTGCCTCTAATGTTGGCCAGCTTCATCTTTGATGTGCTCTGTTCCCCAGGTAAGCACCAATTGTTGCTTGATTATTTGAGCTTTTGGGTTTGATATAATTTTATTTTTCCCTTTTTTGACAATAGTCACATAGACAAGAAATGTTGTATTTTATGTCTTAACCAATAGGGTTAGTAAATGACAATGATATTATTGTATTATTTGATACAATAAAATTTTATTTAATTAATCTAAATTTAAATACTGTACATTTCTTAAGTTGCTTTTTTAAAAACATGTGGTGTTTATAAGTGCTTTTTATTGTACTGCAGTAACCACAATAACTTCTCAAGCCCTTTTTTAAGTATTTGATAGTTTGACTGTGAAAGAGACAGACAGGAAACACTGGGAGAAGAAAGGGTGTGACAAGCACCAAAGGTCTACCAACCCCCTGTAGCCCTTTTCATACAGAAACCTCGCTGTATTGTTGAGAAGGTGGCACCTCCTTTAAGATAGATTCCTTTGCCTGTTTACGCTGCACCTATATTTTAATAGGTAAATAATATAGTGACTGGTGACAACTGCCATTGAGTTTGAATTATGTCATAAATATTGCTTCTCCTCCAGTGTACATGGGAGAGTTTACAAGGAGAAACAATCCCAGCTGTTCTCACAATAAAACAAAATTTCACACCCAGTCCCTCCAACATAAACAGTAGTCCAAGGTTTAAATAACAAAACTATCTTAGGTTGCAGGCTAATTTTTTCAAGTCACGCAATTAGCATGCTTTCCTTAGCGTAGCTTAACTCTATATAACTTAGAGGTGCAATGCTAATTCTATACAACTTACTTAGCAGTAACCACTAAATATTGCAGACTACAGTTTATTTACCCCCTTTTCTTCTTTACGGTGAAGTAGTCTAGTAGTCCAAGAGGCTTGAGGTTTTTAAATGCAAATCTAACTAAACAACTAAACTAAACTGATTGACAGCTCTGATGGGCCAGAGCCACCCCTGTGGCCACGACATCACGGGGAGACAGTATTCAAATGTAATAATGTAGCCCACAGTAATGTGCCTGTAGCGCAAGTGGGTAAAACTGGCTATTTCGTTTTTGTGTCCCACACACAACTGAAAGATTAACATTCCTTTTACTTTTATCCATATTGTTTGTGCAGTTGTGTCTCCAACTGGGTCCCGTCCACCGAGCCGCAACCGCAACATTGAGCTGCCCGGTGACGAGGAGCTGGGCTTTGAGGCTGCTGTCGCTGCCCTTGGTACATTTCTTCCTGGATTCCTCTCTGTCTCATTTCCTCTTCTCACCAGTTGTCAGAACTTTTCTCTGTGCTGTCCCTGTACCCTGTCCTGCACCACATCCTTCATCCTGTAATGCCTCTTGTTGCCCCCACCCTCTGTATGTCTGTAGGTATGAAGACCACAGTCAGTGAGGCAGAGCATCCTCTGTTGTGTGAAGGAACTAGACGGGTGAAGGGTGACCTGGCCCTGGCTCTCATGATCACCTATAAGGATGACCAGAGCAAGCTCAAGAAGGTGATCATCACTATTGACCCGTGACATAGCTGTACTAAGAACTAAAGCCAGCTGTGGGCTTAATGACTGATGGCTCTCCTCTGTTTTCTACCCTCAAACTTCTTCCATCTTTAGATCCTGGATAAGTTGTTGGACAGAGAGAGTCAGACCCACAAGCCCCAGACCCTCAGCTCCTTCTACTCTAGCAAGCCAGCAGCTGGCAGCCAGCGCAGCCCGTCCAAACACACTGCCGCCGGCCACAGTGGGGTCAGCAGTGCCACCGGGGGCATCTCCAAACATGCCCCCTCATCTTCCTCTGCAACTACGGTGGTGGGCTCCTCTTCCAGCTCCTCCTCTGCTGTGCCGCTAGCCGGCGACGTGGTGGCTCATCAGACTGAACTGAACTCAGTGCAGAATAGTACAGCAGGGGAGAGTAATGCTGACACAAGGGAACCTGGTGAGAACCCCCACCCAGAGTAGTGGTTTTTGTTTCATTATCACTTTAGAACAGAGGTGGGTAGACAAGTAGACAAAAGTTTTACTCAAGTAAGAGTAGCTTTACCTCACAATAATATTACTCAAGTGGAAAAAAGTACTTGGTGAAAAGACTACTCAAGTAGTGATTAGTAGTGTTTGATTGTAATGTCTTTTTTTTTTATTTTTCTGATGTAATCAGACTATCAACTGTGAAAGTTCTCATGTGTTCTCACATTCACTTTTTTCATTCACTACGTCACATAGCACGATTATGTGTGAGGATATCTAAAAGTTGAGTGGCAACTGGATTTCTTTCTTGTTAGGTTGAAACGTTTTAGTACTCATCCAATTAGCTTCAATCAAAAAAGAAATCAAGTTGCCATTAGTTTGAGTTACTGTGAAATATTGATTATAATTTGTGTGGACTAGATTTTAATGTCTGATCTGAATTCATCCAAACATTTCACAAGGTCTGCTTTGACAGTGAGATCACTATTTTGTATTGTGAACATACAAACAACTTTTTTTAACAATACAGAAAAAACTCAATAATATTTTGTGAAAAATCTTTAAACTTGTATAAATGACATTAATACAGTGCATGAGCAATGTTTACATGTTTACAATGGTTTTTGCTTTTATTTAGGTGATTGCTTTTATTTTTTGTAATTTCCTATTAAAACAGAAGTTTTATTTTGAATGCACGACTAACAAGTGCCGTAAATCCGCAAGTGCCGTAAATCCGCTTGACGCTAAAAAGGAAACGGGAGAAACGGTAAAGGAGATAAAAACAAATGGTTAATTTAGACAAAAGTCTGCTTATATTTAGCTTGTAGCGGAGTAAGAGCAGTAGTAGTTCTTCTTCACACATCTATTCAAGTAAAAGTAAAAAGTGTGGTGCAGCAAAATTACTCGTCGAAATAATTTCTTTTTCAAAAACTTAAGTAAATGTGATGGAGTAAATGTAACTCCTTACTACCCACCTCTGCTATAGAATAATAGTTTCCCCAATGTTCTATGTTCAGTCTTTGACTTGCAACATACAGCTAGTTATGGAATCACTATGTGGAGTTCTGTCCTTACAGTGTCAGACGGACTTCCTTCATTAAATGACCAGCAGAATGAAACTGCTCCACTTAAGCTGGAGGTCACAGTGCCCAGTCGGCTTGCACTGGGAACGCGCAGTGGATACAGCCAACGCTGCTGGGGTTCACCTGTCCGGCAGAAGAAGAAACACACCGGTACACGTCTTAGCAGAAGCAGCTAAATTTTTTTTTTTTGATCTGGCTAATCAGATGTGCTTTCTCTATCACCATCTCTGTGTGTTTAGAGAATCTATGTGTATCCATAGTGTCAGACAATAATGTGAAACATGATGTTTATGTTTGTGCAGGCATGGCAAGTATCGATAGCAGCGCTCCAGAGACCACCTCAGACAGTTCCCCCACCCTCAGTCGCCGGCCCCTCCGGGGCAGCTGGGCAGCAACGTCGTGGGGGCGTGGCCAGGACAGCGATAGCATCAGCAGTTCATCGTCTGATTCGCTGGGCTCCTCTTCCTCAAGTGGCTCTCGCAGGGCAGGGGGTGGGGCCAGAGCCAAGAGTACAGACACCAGCAGGTTAACACAAACACACATCAAATAAACAGGCTGGCTCAGCTTGTGTCTCTCATCTATTACATACATTCAAATCACAGTGCTGACTCTTCAGATAACTTTTTCGACAACACTCACCTATATTCTGAAGGTATTTCCCGAATCTTCATAAATGCTTCTAGATGGACGGAGTAACAAGCAATCGGGTTCAGTCCTGGAAAAGTATAAGGTTACCTAGAATGAGTATGAGATGTCAAAGAACAGCTCAGGACAATTCTGATTAACATGTTGCACATTTCCCTGTGTTCAGGTACAAAGGCCGACGACCAGAGTGCCACGCCCCCCACGTGCCCAACCAACCATCTGAGGCAGCAGCCCATTTTTACTTTGAACTGGCCAAGACGGTGTTGATCAAAGCCGGAGGAAACTCCTCCACCTCCATTTTTACCCAGCCCTCAGCCAGTGGCGGTCACCAGGGGCCCCACAGAAACCTGCACCTATGTGCCTTTGAGATTGGCCTGTATGCTCTTGGCCTCCACAATTTTGTTTCACCCAACTGGCTATCCAGGACATACTCCTCTCATGTGTCTTGGATCACTGGTGAGTAGGAGTGTGTGTGTGTGTGTGTGTGTGTGTGTGTGGCATGAAGACCCACATCTTCTAATCCACTGTGTTGTGTGATGCTGTATCCTTTCTGCATCTTTTAGGACAAGCCATGGAGATCGGTAGCGCAGCGCTAAACATTTTGGTGGAGTGTTGGGACGGTCACCTCACCCCTCCGGAGGTGGCATCCCTGGCAGACCGAGCATCACGAGCCAGAGACCCCAACATGGTTCGGGCGGCAGCAGAGCTGGCCCTGAGCTGCCTGCCTCATGCTCATGCCCTCAATCCCAATGAAATTCAGAGAGCTCTGGTGCAGTGCAAAGAGCAGGTAGGTGGGAGTGTCTGGAAAATTAAATCTATCATTCCTTGGGCTGCAGTCGGCACCAGTAATGGTCTTAATTTGGGTCGAGGATCGTCCAGTGTCTTGATTGGACAGCCAATTGGATCCTCCGGCTCGGTGCTGGTGATCAACCATGCAACGTACAGGGCTGATAGCATTCAGGCGCCGGATCTCTGGCGTACCGACGTGGCTGTGGAAAAAGAAAAAATCAGTGATCTGACACTAGGTCTGAGAGGCGCAGCTTTCACTCTCAGCCACGCCAACAATAGGCCTACTAGCCAATAAGCCAATCAGAAATAGGGTAGGGGCGGGCCTCGGGTCTTGGCCAAACAAATACAGATCCAGCAGTCACTCCACGTGCGAATGTGTTTTGTGTTCCCCATGTTGGCAATGCAAACCGTAAGTCAAGGACAGCACCAGGGTGTCAGCGGGGTTTAAGAAGTATTAAAAGGTAGTAAATCACATAAGTAAAAATTTAGGCCATTACAAAAGTATTAAAACATATTAATTGTCATTTCACATTGTCATTTAAATTTTTGAGTTTTGCGCTCTGACCACCGATGTGCGCGCGCATGTGTTGCAATTAGGCAGGGCTCCGCTGCACATGACACAGATCATAGAATAGTAAAGGTGAAGAGACAGAAATGACATAAGATAAATAACTGGCTGTTTAGTATACGAACAATGTACAGATCTGTTCTATAGGTATATACTGTATAGCTTCTATTGTGATCTGGTGCTGTAGAGAAAATATCCTTCCTATCCTAGGGGAAACATTGTAAACACAAAGCATACACTTTGAATTTTTATCTGTCAGATTTTGTGGACTGTCAGGGCTGAAACATCAGTGCAGGTATTATTTTAGTATTGTGAAATGAATCTGTCACTAACAGTTTAGTTAAATACGGCATTCAGCTTTTCTGATAAGTCACAGCAATTATTCTAGAAAATAATCTTCATAGTGGAAACTAACTCCTGATGATCCGAACCAGAACCAGATCTTAGATCAGGTGAGAGTCAAGGCCAACACACACTGGCCGCGGCACAAATTTTTTTTGAATCATTAGTTTGTGTAATACTTCAACTCTACAGAAAGGTGATAAGCTCATATTAAGTAAATGAAACCATGTATTTATGTTTCTTTTAGTAAATTTTCCTGTTTTTAGTGTATTTTTAATCCCTAACATAACATATTTGTACAGTCTGCTCTTGTTATTACATCTCACATTAAATCAGAGGAAGCCTCAGAGCCTCCTTTATCAAACCTGCACACTGCGGACTGTCCTGTGTCGTCTGCACACAGAACGACATCTGAACATCAATCTTTCTCCACATTTGAACAACAATATTGACCCATAAATCTCAGAACAAAATTTGGAAAGATCTGCATTCACCAAACAACTGTATGTTGATCTTTGTCTCATTCACTTTTTGTGTTTTCACATCTGTTACAAAAGCATTAATAAGTCACTCAAATTTAGTTTGTAGCTTCCAGCTTTGTGTAGAATAATTTCCTGAGAGTTTGTAAAAGGATCCATATGAAACATCTCCACAGTGAGAACTTCTGTGCGCATTTTTGCAGTGTCGCAACATCGGTAACTTCATTAATTATTCAAGATTAGTCAGCATCGGTCAGAACAGTAAATTATATTGTAGCTGTTCTCATGTGCTGCGTGAGCGATGTCTGCAAATTTACATTTACACAATAACGCTGTTAAACTACAAAAATTATCAATGGAAATCAAATGTATCAACCCATGGAGGTCTGGATTTGGAGTCACACTCAAAATTAAAGTGGAAAAACACACTACAGGCTGATCCAACTTTGATTTAATGTCCTTAAAACAATTTAAAATGAGGCTCAGTAGTGTGTGTGGCCTCCACGTGCCTGTATGACCTCCCTACAACGCCTGGGCATGCTCCTGATGAGGTGGCAGATGGTCTCCTGAGGGATCTCCTCCCAGACCTGGACTAAAGCATCTGCCAACTCCCTGGACAGTCTGTGGTGCAATGTGGCGTTGGAGAATGGAGCGAAACATGGTGTCCCAGATGTGTTTAATTGGATTCATGTCTGGGGAACAGGCGGGCCAGTCCATAGCATCAATGCCTTCATCTTGCAGGAACTGCTGACACACTCCAGCCACATGAGGTCTAGCATTGTCTTGCATTAGGAGGAACCCAGGGCTAACCGCACCAACATATAGTCTCACAAGGGGTCTGAGGATCTCATCTCGGTACCTAATGGAAATCAGGCTACCTCTGGTGAGCACATGGAGGGCTGTGCGGCCCCCCACAGAAATGCCACCCCACACCATTACTGACCCACTGCTAAACCGGTCATGCTGGAGGATGTTTAAGACAGCAGAACCTTCTCTGTGTCGTCTCCAGACTCTGTCACGTCTGTCACGTCACGTGTGCTCAATGTGAACCTGCTTTCATCTGTGAAGAGCACAGGGCGCCAGTGGCGAATTTGCCAATGTTGGTGTTCTCTGGCAAATGCCAAACATCCTGGACCTTGTTGGGCTGTAAGCATAACCCCCACCTGTGGATGTCGGGCCCTCATACCACCCTCAAGTAGTTTGTTTCTGACCATTTGAGCAGACACATGCACATTTGTGGCCCACTGGAGGGCATTTTGCAGCGCTCTGGTAGTGCTCCTCCTGTTCCTCCTTGAACAAAGGCGGAAGTAGCGGTCCTGCTGCTGGACACTACGCTGACAGACACAGCAAACCTTGCCACAGATCGCATTGATGTGCCATCCTGGATGAGCTGCACTACCTGAGCCACTTGAATGCCAACACTAGAGTGAAAGCACTGCCAGCATTCAAAAGTGACCAAAACATCAGCCAGAAAGCACTGGAACTGAGAAGTGGTCTGTGGTCACCACCTGGAGAACCACTCCTTTATTGGGGATGTCTTGCTAATTGCCTATAATTTCTACCTGTTGTCTATTTTATTTGCACAACAGCATGTGAAATTCATTGTCAATCAGTGTTGCTTCCCAAGTGGACAGTTTGATTTCACGGCAGTGTGATTGACTTGGAGTTACATTGTGTTGTTTAAGTGTTACCTTTATTTTTTTGATAAGTGTATAATGCTCTCATTGGTTAAGACAACACCAATCCAAAGCCATTACTGATCAACATCCCACCCCTCCTGTGACTCGTTGTTTCTGGGTGTGTATTCAGACCCAGTGAGCGATGGACTTTCATCGTCATAATAATAAAACTGCGTTAGCGCACGTTAAAATTATTAACGGCATTAATTAGGTAAGCGTTAACGTGCCCACCCCCAGTACATATATGTCTGTGTTATAAAAGATATATTGCAGATATAAATGATCCTGTTCATTCCCATCTCCCTCCAGGACAACGTGATGCTGGAGAAAGCCTGCATGGCAGTAGAAGAAGCAGCCAAGGGTGGAGGCGTGTACCCTGAGGTTCTGTTCGAGGTGGCTCACCAGTGGTACTGGCTGTATGAGCAGTCGGTGGGTGGGGGCTCAGGTCAGCAACGGGAGACCTCTGGACGCTGTGGGGCCAATGGGGGTTCAGGCAGGAGGCCACCAGAGGTCAGCTGTGGTGTCCTCGACAGCGGAACCAACATGGAGTCTCCTGGGGTGGCAACAGTGACGGCCTCAGTTACTGCAGCAGCTGTTGTACCCGTCATCTCGGTGGGCTCCACCATCTACCAGTCCCATGCCATGCCGGGGCAGGCCATCGCTCACCCCCACAGCCAGGGCCTACATCCCTACACCACCATTCAGGCCCACCTTCCCACCGTCTGTACCCCACAGTACCTGGGACACCCATTGCAGCATGTCCCACGCCCCACCGTTTTCCCTGTGACCGGGGCAGCATATCCACAGGTCAGAACTGCTGTACATACAACCACGGGTTGAATTTTCGTTGTGTTGAAATATCTGTTACTGTTGTGAAATAAATAACATGTATGTGTGTACCTCCTCAGGGAATGCACCCAGCCTTCATTGGAGCCCAGTACCCATTCTCTGTGGCCGCTGGTCCCCAGCCACCCATGGCAGCCACAGCTGTGACCTTCCCTGGTGTCCCTGTGCCATCCATGACTCAGATCGCCGTCCATCCCTATCATACAGAGACTGGTCTGCCCCTTAGCACCACAGTAGCAGGTCAGGTGTGTGTGTGTGTGTGTGTGTGTGTGTGTGTGTGTGTGTGTGTGTGTGTGTGTGTGTGTGTGTGTGTGTGTGTGAGATGGGTTAATTTGTATTGACCAGTGCTTAACAGTATGATGATGTCATGTTTTTCAGTAGGCAGTGTCCACTCGGGCCCCACCATCCAGGCCATACAGGGAGCATCGCTGCCCTCCCTCTCCTCCCAGCCCGGCTCATTAGTCAGCACCCCTTTCCCAGCAGAAGATGAGCAGCACAGCCAGCCAATCAGCCAGCAGGGCCTGCACTACCTGCATTCTGCCTACAGAGTTGGTGAGGACTGTTTATGCTATTATTTTCCTCCATAGAATACAGTGGGACAACTGAACAAATGTTATCTGTTTTTCTTTTGTGTGCAGGCATGCTGGCATTGGAGATGTTGGGGAGGAGGGCTCACAATGACCACCCCAACAACTTCTCCAGGAGTCCACCTTACACCGAGGATGTCAAATGGCTGCTGGGACTGGCTGCGAGGCTAGGTGAGCCTGCATGTTAGTTAGTAGTGGAGGGTGATTGGAGGAATTTATTGGTTAGAACACAGCATGAACACAATACAGATGACCTAACTAACTAACTACTACTACTCTTACTAACCATGGCGTCGCCTCAGGTGGCTGCTTTTGCAGTAGCTCCGGTTAGATTTGTAGTTTCTATCATCTTTTTCCCACTTTTTTCTACCATTCTTTTACACTCTTGACATTTCTATTACTGTATTTTTTGTTCAAAATGGGCAGCTCAGTTACTAAGTTTATTTTGTGGTTTTGCGGGTGTTTTTAACTGTTTTCGATTCGGGGAGTCATGACAACGGATGCGGCCGGGAGCAGCTGCATTATTTACCGGGATCAGCTGATTGCGCTCTCCGGAATTACAGTACAGGGAGAAAGGCCCCAGATCCCCACTGAGCTGAGAAGAAGATGCCGGGGATACAGGGCTGGACTCAAAAAGGAACCATGGAGGAGAAGGTTTAAACCTGCTCTTCCCTCTGTTGTTATGGGAAATGTGAGTTCTCTGGTAAAAAGGATTGCAGTGCTTGTGAGTAACAGGTGGTGTAACCCCGGACATATTACTGTGAAAGAACGTCCCTATAGCCCAGACATTGAACTGTTAGCCGTCAGTCTGCGTCTATATTATCTGCCGAGGGAGTTTACCTGTGTTGTTGTCATCACTACATACATCCTGCCGTCAGCTGCTTCGGAGGTAGCGTGTGACGTCATTCACTCCATCACCTCGAGATCACAGACTCAGATTCATCCAAACGCCTTCATAATAATCACCGGAAACTTTAACCACACGTCTCTTTCCAACATTCTTTCAACTTTTTACCAATTCATCAACTGTCTCACCACAGACTTTGGATTTACTGTATGCAAATGTGAAGGATGCATACACCTCTACTGAGACAGGAGCAGGTGCCAAGGCTCGGGAAAACATCTCGTCTGCCCAAATGTTTATCTCCAGCTGCTCTTAATGATTACAGACCAGTCACTGTCACCTAACATGTGATGAAAGTCCTGGAGAGACTGGTACTGAATCACTTAAGGCCGGCCTCAGGTGGAAACATCCCTGAAAACGCTTATCGCCACCAGGTTGGAGTAGACGATGCCATCATATACCTGCACCAGCTCTCTCTCTTTCACCTGGACAGAGCAGCAGCACTGTGAGGATCATGTTTTTTGATTTCTCCAGTGCTTTTAACACAATCCAGTCTTTCCTGCTGAAAGAGAAACTCCTGAAGATGCAGGTAGACTCCTCCACAGCCTCCTGGATTACTGACTACCTGACAAACAGACCACAGTTTGTACAGCTGAGAGGATGTGAGTCTGAGCAGGTGATCAGTAACACAGGCGCACCACAGGGGACTGTCCTTTCACCTTTCCTCTTCACCTTGTACACCTCTGACTTTCAGTACAACACTGAGTCCTGTCAAAGGAGATGGTTGTGGACTTTAGGTGGAACAGAACCAGTTTTAACACTGTTTCCATTTTGGGAGAGGAAGTGGAGGTGGTGGAGTTAAACAGCGGAGCAGCTTCAGTCCTAGACTTCTTCAGCTCCGCTGTGATAAAGAAAGGTACAGGAAGTGCTTCCTGCTAACAGCCATCACCCTGTACAATAACTTCATCATGACAGAGAGCTCTGCTCTAACTGTCTAACTGCCTGTTTATGGTTCCACAGATTCCCAACCTGCCCTTGTTTCTGTTTAGATGTGTGTTTGATGTGTATTTTTCTGTATTTATCTTATTTTCCTCTGTTAATCTTTGTTACTTGGCACTTTTTCTATTTCTCTACTGTTCTGTAATACTGTTTTTAAAGGCTACTGCAACACTGAAATTTCCCCTTGGGGATCAATAAAGCATCTATCTATCTATCTATCTATCTATCTATCTATCTATCTATCTATCTATCTATCTATCTATCTATCTATCTA
>JAUYWH010000007.1:1318510-1353753 GCA_034779795.1 Ctenopoma multispine | reverse complement strand
AATATGCAAGACATCAACAAGAAAAGTAATAGCACACATCCCGGGACCGAGCCGGTCGATTTGATGTATCACTTGTGCGGCTGCACCCTTCCGTTCGAGCCGCATTAACATTGACAAAAGAATAAGATAGATATAAATCTATAAAGAGGCAAGTTTAGAGGTGGAGAATAATAGATGTCTTGCATTGCTTCACACTGCAGGCACCAATGATCATCAGTTAGGTAGCAAGTAAAGATCCTAGAAGAACTACAGTAAATGGAAATGCTGAGTCATGGTTAAGAACATGTAATGATTGAGTTGTGTTTGTGTGTCTGTCTGTGTGTAGGCTGGTGTGTCTGACACAAGGAGTATTGCCAGAAGCACTGTTAAAGCCAGTAAAGAAGATCGTGGTGGTAGTTCTGTTTGCTATAGGTCACCACTAATGTAACGGATTACAAGACACACAGACACACACACACTTTGAAGAAATGCTCTTGAACTTTAGAGCCATCTCCATGAAGCCTCAGCCAATCAGTTGGATTTACCATGAGGCTTACACAGACCCAGAGTTTGTAAACAGACACAGACACAGCTGCAGCTCATTAATGTGTCTACAAACAGGGAAAATTCAGGGAAGAATAGCTTCACTAAATCCTTAATAAGACAAAAAGAATTGGTCGTACTAGAAAAAATTCCAAGACTTGAAGCACCCCAACACTTTGACAAACACAAGATAAAGGTCCACGAAGAACTACAGTAAATAAAAACGCTGAGTCATTGTTAGGAAAATGTAGTGATTGAGTTGTGTTTGTGTGTCTGTGTGTGTGTAGGCTAGTGTCTGACACAAGAAGTATTGAAAGAAGCACTGTTAAAGCCAGTAGAGAAGATCAGGGTGGTAGCCTTTCCTGCTTCAGGTCAATACTAATGTAGGGGATTACAAGATACATAGGCACTAAGTGTTACTAACCAGACACACACACAAAGACACACACCCCTGCACCTCATTAATGTGTTTTTATAACTGGTATATTCCCCTTGAGAAAATATAGATGTTGACGAAATAGTTGACAAAGATAAAAAGTAGACATAACGTTGACAAAGACAAAAAGAAACAATTGATGAAAAGAAGATGACAAAGATAAAAAGTAGACATAACGTTGACAAAGACAAAAAGAAACAATTGATGAAAAGAAGATGACAAAGAAAACTTGATGAATAAAGATAACAAATAATGTAATGGATCACAAGACACAGGAGCACTGAGTGAGTTACGTTGCCATGGTAATGGTCAGTTAAAAAGCTGTTACATTTACGTATGTGTCTACAAACAGGGAAAACAGTGGGAGGAATAGCTCCACTAAATGCTCTATAAGACTTTATTTTTGTGGGGTAATTCAAAGAAATGAGGATGTTGTGGTGATTTACAAACACAGGACATCTCTGATTTGGACGAGACCTGGGAGAGAAGTTTTAACATTGAAGGGGATTGGGCTGCTCAGATGATGAGCCGTCGACAGTTGGCCACAGCATGCGAAAACCAGAATTCCTGTCACTATAAGAATCATATCAGTTGAAAAACGACAGATTTTCCTACATTTCTGTGTAGAATTTGTATATGAAAGATGAAAGTTGACTGAAGAGGAGAAGAAAACGAGCAAAGAAAGTTGATAAAAGTTGGAAGGACAGACCTTAGAGTGGCGCACTATAGCTACACCAACATTCCGCAATACACACTAATGGAAAAGTTGAAAACGGATCAAAAATCACCCAAAACGGAAACTGCTCAAACTCAAAAAGAACAAATATTTTAACCAGTTATCTCTGTTATAACTCTGCTCATGTAGTCTTTCAGTGGTTATAATGTGAAAATAAAATATTCAAACACCCCTGAAGCAACACATGAGAACAGTGCGTGGAAAAGCATGTGTAAAATAATTTACTGTTATATTCTGACTGATCCTGACAATTAATGATAATGAATAATTAATGAAGTTACCTCTAATAAAAAAAGCAGAAAAAGGAAGTGAAGATGTTTTTTGTTTTTTTTGTTTACTGAGCGATGTCTAAATCTTACAGGAAATACATAGAGCTGGAAGCTATAAACTAGGGCTGGGCTTTATAACTATAACCGATTAATATAATATATATAATTTTATAAATGTTATAGTATTTTATAATACTGTATTGGGGAATTTATTTCATTTTCTAAATCTAATCTCATCTCAAATGAAAGGAAGTCAGAGATAACACTAGGATATATCTGACCATGTCTGTAAGGAGCTCATATGCTGAAGACTCTGTATTCCTATGGCTCTGCTACAGTGACATTTACTAATCCTACATAAATCAACAGTTTATTTAATCTGTCACTTATTAGTCTCATTATCAACTTTTATTCAGAGCTTCCAAAGTACACTTGACACCTTCATTGTAGACACACACAAAGCACTGGAGCTGCACCGGATTCTCTGCTGCTTTCACCATGTCTTCTATGTAGATATGGTGTTACAGAACTACTGCTGTGATTCATTTTCTAACATTTTAGCAATGAAGAGTATTTGACATAAGTTATCCCCATGCAAATCTGTAGGTTAACTTTCATCAAGACCTGAAGGTGCTCACAGTACCTTAATAAATGTCAAATGTCTCTATACACAGATTTCCAACCGGCGTCATCAGCTAGATGGAAGCATGCAGTGGGTAGAAAACAAACCGCCATGACTGACAGCTCATGAAGAAATTAACATGAAGTTGTTTTTCTGCCACTGACTGCATTAATTGCTGAAGTAAAAGTGAAAATTGTGCATTATCGCAGGAAGGAAACCTAGGTCTCCTTGCTTTTACCATCTAGCCCAGTAATAATTTAAGGAAAATACAGTTCATTTTTCAGTAAAGACATCTTGTTGGGGTTTAGCATTATCATTGTTATTTTGTTTACTCTGTAGGTAAAATGCTTTCAATGCAGACATGGTATTACTTCTAAATACCAAAGATGACTATAGACAGTATAAGCTGAGTGATGCCCCTGCTGCATGCACTTTGCATCCTCTTTGTAAATCAGAAATCTGTGGATAGAACAGTTTGACCATGCTTACAGAAACACAGGTACATCAAGTAAACACAGCTCATGCAGATGATGCAGTAACATTCAAAAGAGAGAGATCTGGTATGATGAACTGATGACCTTCACTACTGATTACTACTGTAGGAGGAAGCCTAGGATATTCTGTGTATCAGACAACACAGCTAGAAAGACTTTCCTCAGGGGACAACTTTGTTCCAATATTTGTCAACCATTCAGATTATGTCCACACAAATATGGAAGAGACATTACATTCATTGCTTCTCACCAGAACATATAGTTAGGATCTCTAAAGTCTAACGGACACGTCAAATGTGTTGTGTCCCTTGTTGGAATGCCAGTTTTTACTTCCTCTGTGACTTAGGTTGCTCAGAAATGAAGTTTATCAGTATATCTTTTAGAGCCGATAAATGCTGCTTTTCTACTTGCATGTGTAGGAGGCAACAGCTGAAGCCTGAAGCTTGCAGTGAAAGGCACACATCATGGTGCTGATGAGCTTAGCCCAGCTTTAAGCCAGTCAGAATGCAGATTCCTTGTTTGCTGTAGTTTTAACTAGTTTGTGCAAAAATGTTAAAGGCAGAAAGTAGCTGTGATAGGATCAGGACCTAATGACAGTGGGGCATCAAATAAATATCAGAAAGGTTAAGTTTGCAGATGAAGTGAATGCATGTGAACATTGTGAATGTATCCTGTTGGAGTGTGTTTCTACAGAAACTTTGACTTCAGGGCTTTATCAGTGTGTCTGTAGAAAGTGTGTGCCTGGAGGGTGAAGTGGGAAGGAAGGTGTGTTAGAACATGTTAAGACACAACAGGTAGGCTGTGATGAATAGTTTGTTCAGAAAGCTATGCTCAACCTCACTACCCCACCCTGTGCTTCCCCAGTATGATTGTGCTGCTTATTGAGCCTGACTTTGGGATGGTGGATTTGTTAAATACTTCATGTTAGAAATATGTTTGTTTTGTTTTTTTATTATGGGAACAGCATGACTATTTTGCTTAAGGACACACACAAACCAGGAACATTATCAGTCAGTTCACACAAACAGACCAAAGAGAGGACATATCTTCTGAAGCTGACAACTTTTTTTTTTTCTGAGCTGGAGCTGAAATGGTCTGAGCTCATCCCACAGATCATAATCAGCGCCAGTACAGGCATAGTTTAATGGACCATTAACCTAAAACAACCCCTAATAAGCATCTGTGCTAAACCAGAGCTTTTTTCTGCACTCTGTTTCTTCCACCGCACTCGGCTGCGTTTCCTTACTGAAATTTGTTGTTACCTGTTTTTCCACCAAGCAAGTTTTACGTGTGGTTTAGAGCCAGTGCCAAATTTTGTACCAGTTCTTTGCATTTTGACAACTTGTGATGTGATGAAGCCACCTCCAATTGAACTTATCCAAAACCGAGATCCTGATTTTTCCAGGCAATAACTCCCCTCAGCAAAACATCTTAATTTAAATTGGCTCGCTACTGCTAACACCTACGAATTCTGCAAAAAGCTTTGGGGTTTGGATAGACGACAAACTAAGTCTGAATGATCATGTAGCTGCGACCTCCAGGTCCTGCAGGTTCACGCTCTATACTCACACAAAAATTGTCTAGCACTAAACAATTCCTAGCATGTTCTTTATCTTGACAAGTTAGGCTTTAGGGGTTCTTTGTTTGTAGTAACTCAGAATTTATGGAAAGCGAATGGTAATTGCTGGTTTCTTCTCCTTATAAGTTGCTTTGGATAAAAACCCCTGCCAAGTAAAGTACCTTATCATTATAGCATGTTTTAACTGTGTAGGAATTTTCAGGAGATTCCAGTGATTATCCAGATGACACTGAATACAGAGAAACATTTGGCCTAATAATCAGTGTGGAATATTCATCTCATCATGTCCTGCTCAGCGTCATTTAAGCACTAAGCACTAGCTCACAGTGTTTTTAACTAGAAGCAGTTTTGGAAGTAGTGGAGTAAAGAAAAAGTTGCATTAAAGGATGCAGCAATCAGGATCAGGTAGTCAGTGTTTACAGCATGTGCCACATTTTAAATCAAACACTACATTCTGCAGACTTTGTACTAACAAAGATCAGCATGTAAAATGCAGAGGAGGTATAAATAGTACAGTTCTAATATAGCACACTGTTTAACAGATTGTTCTTTGGCTGCCTACTCATTTGTAAATAAATCACGGGCACAGCCATAAAGCATACCCCCGCAGTGTGTGGTGTTCGGGTTTTTGCCTCCCAGCAAAGTCTTTGTGTGGTGCTGTGTATGCCTTTGGCACTGCAGAACATCACCAGTCCTTTCTCCTCTGTGTCCCTGTTGAAGATATGACAAATAGTAACTTATTTGAATGTTGCAAAATGTACTGGGCTTGTACAATATGTAGTCCTTATTCAGAAACATATTTGCCTTATGTGTAAACATTGCAAGAGGCTCTGTGAGTGGGGGAAAATAATTGGGTGCATTTTTTTGTTGTTTATAGAACTGTGCTTTAATATGCGATAAAAAAAATGTGCGTTTGTCTTCTTCCCAGTCCAAACAAGTAAATGATACAAATGATGATGGTAAAAAGTAGGGTGCGTTCGATATTGACAAAATATTATATCAAGATATATTTTGCCGTTTTTTCGGTAACGATAATTGGACGATATTTAAATAACTCCCAAAAATTAAGTCTTATGTTCGCTCTGTAATAGGATATTTTCTGTTACTAAATAATACTAAAGAAACGGCACATAAAAAATACATTAACAAAGCTTTTGGAAAAATGGGTCTTGTTGAATTTGTTCAAAACTTGATAAACAAGTAGTATGTATATGCTTTGTCTGCGAAGCCTCACATGATCACAACTTCTCTGTGTATAAAATGAATGAGACTCACCAATATCATCTCCTAATTCCAGCGTAATCTGAGTTGTTTCAGAATATTAATGAACAATGTCACTAAAATCCCTATAGTTTAGTTTGTAGCTTCCAGTTGTATGTAGAATTATTTCCTGTGAGTTTGTAAAAGGATCCATATGAAACATCTCCACACCGAGAACTGTGAGCATTTCTTCAACTGCCACAACATCGGTAACTTTGTTAATTACACATCATTGCTCAGGATCGGTCAGAACAGTAAATTGTATTTTACAGGGATGTCTACATATTACCATTTGCTCAATAACCGCCGCAAATGTACAGAAACGGGTTATATTAATAAAAGTCAGTGAAAGTGCGCTGGACGGGACATTTTAGTCAAGAAAGTGAATGCTGGTTTGACTGGTTTTACTTTATATTTTGTATTAATAATTTTTATGCAAATATATTTAGGTTGTGAAACAAATGATCTGAGTTTCCATTAGTTCTTATGGGGAAATTCGCTTTGATATAGTTTGTTTTGGATTACGAGCACGTTTTCAGAATGAATTATGCTCGCAATACAAGGTTCCACTGTAATTAGTTTTTTTGGTTATGTCTTTTCTTTTGGTAAGGTTGCTTTTGACAAATGACTCCGCCACGCCAAAGTTTGTTGCTGTGGTTGTTTTATTTATTTATTTTGCTGTCACTGCTACCGGGGATTTGACAGACCTCCGAAACTTTTCATATTCCTTGTATTGTGTCCGGTGGTTGGTCCGGAGATGGTGAAACAGTTTTTTTTTGCGCATAAATGACAGATTTAGTGTGGTTTGTCTGACGTCCTCCCTGTTAAACCAAATCATCTTGATCTTGATCCATGTCTCTACTGCTGATGTCAGTCACTGCTGAGCAGTTAGCCCACACCTGGCAGAGGGTGGGGCTTGATTTAAGAATGTGGGGCTGTTGTTGGACACAGTCCACCAAAACTAGTTCAGTATTAATCTATTTAGCAAGTTACGCTGATTGGTTACTGTACAGTTCTACATACAGCTAATTTTTGCATTAGCATGTTCATAGCAATTAGTGAACAGGCTTGTTCTGGTTAAAACTATGGTCATTTTGAGAGTTTGTGCTTGTTTAACAATATTTCATTTAACTAACTTTATTTACTGTATTTGTTGATGCTCTCCTGCCCTGCGCCAAGTGATGCCTGCTGACACAAAAACCACAACGGTTTCACTTTTATGCTAGTGTTTTTCATAAATGCTGGGGTTGTTTTTTAGCAAATCATGTCGGTTAAATTTAAAACTATTTCAAAGTTCAGTTTATTAAATTATTCAAAACTTTTTATTAACTGTAAATATTAGTTGTCCACTTCAACATCTTATTCTTTTTCTTATATAGTTTTTTAACATTTAACATTTTTAACAATAGTACTGCTATTTTCCTAACTTCCTACCGTGTTCATGATAAATCCAAATCCAATTGCTAAGTAGGCTTCATCATATTTTCTGGTCTTTTTTTATCGCCTACAGTCACATTCGCTACTTGGTTCTTGCCTAGAACCATGTCCAGTTTTGTTGGTGACGTTTAATTCAGACACGTCAGCAGATCATCCCAAAAAACAGGTCTGTAATAACATTGTTAAACTGACAGAAGTTCAGTGCTCGCTGACATCCAAAAGGCATACTGCTGTACAGCTGAGTGCAGATGCGCACCTGTTAGATCTGACTTTCAGGCTGATTTTAGCACAGTCACATAGACAGAAACAGAATTATTCACAGACGTCGCTGAAGTCTGTTGGTTGATCAGGATGCGATGGTAAATCACG
This sequence comes from Ctenopoma multispine, assembly GCA_034779795.1. Classification (NCBI taxonomy): domain Eukaryota; kingdom Metazoa; phylum Chordata; class Actinopteri; order Anabantiformes; family Anabantidae; genus Ctenopoma; species Ctenopoma multispine. The sequence continues at coordinate 1,346,029 of JAUYWH010000007.1, read as the reverse complement.
TTCCTGAATAAAGAGAGATCAGGAGCATTTTTTAGCAGAATTTCTCGACTAGCAAAAAAAACATTAGTTGCAGCCTTACATGATAGACTAGAAGTTTTGTGTGGTGTTAAGTACAAAGCTTAAGTCACTGATATAGCTTAACAGTAAGGTTGAAACAGCTACCCAGGCTCTGTCCAAAGTAAAAAAAAATAAATAAAAAATACACCCATCTAAATTGATATTTATTCTGAAAGTGGTTTAGTTACAAACTGTAACTATTTGTTTCCACACAATAGCTGCAAACAATGACTTCTCAGAGTTTGAAATGTTAATAAAAATAAATAATCATTTTTACATATTAATTTCTCCAGATTAGAGAAACATTACACAACATGTTAGTCGCATTTTAGGGCCAGGCAAGCTGTTTCCCTGTGCGCTTCCAGGTGTAAATCAGCTTCTGGTTTCTATTCCATAATTGACGTTCAGATGTTAATTATTCTCATCTCTCTCTTTGAAAAAAAGTATCTAAGAAATGTGAAGTGTTCCTTCTTATGCTTGGACAGTCCTTTACATACAGGACAACTTGTGTAGAACTGAAGTGAATGGTTGAATATTGAAAATGTAGTCAATTGACTAAACTCTTAAATGTTAAACTCTTAACATTTGCTGTTACTCCATTCTACCATTCCAATACTTTTTACACAGCTGCAGAAAATATACCAATCTGTACATATCAAACATGTTGAAAAAGCGGATGTATCTTCTTAATTTTATCAACTTCTTTAGTCAAGCACTGAAAATCTCTGTAAAGTTAAATTATTAATATGATAAGCATTGAGAATGCAGCACTTGAAATTAACATAAAGTTATCCAGTAGAGAGAAAACCTTGTTCTGTTGGGAGGTGTTTGTACTACAGCCCCCTGTAAAGACACCAGCTTGTGGAGACCAAACAAACTTTTAAAGAACAGCCTTTTTTCAGTTTCATCAAGTTAAACACAGATTTAATTTTAATTAATTTTATTTGATACAATCGCCACTGGCTAAAAACAAGTCTGTCACCTGAGTGTACTCCCTTTTTACTAATGAGATATGAAGAGGACAGATAAAAGATCCTATAACAGATTCATTACCATCAGCGCCAAGAGAGTTCATATGCACACTTAACATTCAAGTGAAGGAGAGTAACTTTGCATCACAAGCATATTGGGTTTGTCTTAGCTGTTAGTCATCTATTGATTAACACCCTTTCCCACAAATGAAGGACTTGCCAGTGTGATACTGTCCCCATTTGCCAACAGAAGTGAGAGTTGGCTGTCCTCTGTTGTCTGAAATTATGTTAGTCTTCCTTTCCTCCATCAGCCTGTTGGTAGACAATTCTTCAGCTACCAAGTGTGACTGAAGAGCAAATAGCCATTGTAAGCACTATGCGGCTATCATTGTTACACAGGCTGAAGTGAAGTGGCTCACTAATAAATGGTGTGCAGATGAGTCTTAATAAGTGTTGTGCTAGAGCAGCCGAGCTGTTTCCTTTCAGCCGGTAAACTGTTTAAGCTGATTAAGTGTTTGCTTGAAATGAGACAACAAAGTGAGGAGAGAGAAGTGCACCAAAACATAATAGGAAATTCATTGACCTCAAGTTTTTTTAAACATTGCCATAGGGGTGTAACAGTTCTTAAACTGAGGCTGAATCCACAACACAAGTGTCTTGCAATGGAACTGTGACACTTCCCAAACCACTGTCTTTGGCATCCCACCTCCTGCGTTGTAATAGTGTCTCCATAATGCTCACAATTTAATATAATATCCTTAAAATCTGATATTTCTTGTCATATGAGGACTATTACTCTGTAACCCTGCTGTACAACTGCAAGTGAACTTGTCTATAGCTGATCATGCCGCATCAGTTTCAGAAGTTGCATTCTTCCAGAGAGCAGGAAAGGGACAAATACTTTTTCTCAGCACTGTACATTTTTAATTGACTTTTGTGAGGTAAATTAAATAAAATTGTTATCTGCAGACTTGCAGACTATGTTAAGAAAGTAACACTGTTGATCCTAGTATAGTGTAACTTGTCTGTCAGCTGCTGTATTGTGCAGCTTTCACGGACAGTACAGATATAGTTGGTCACCTGTGTTGTAAGGTAAAATGAACAAAACTGCAATACAAAGCTCAACTACAGCAAACTCAATATCTGAAAAACTAAAGACCAATGGATTCAACAATAGTATGTAGGATTGGGAATGACCAAACCTGCTTTAAACCAATACTGACTTTTACATATATCTTGTTTTTCTTTTCCGTTTTTTTCATTTTTTAATTTTTTGTCTGATTTGCTGTGGAATTTATCGTTTATAATAGGCTCGCTAATTAAACTTTGATAACGTTTGTGATGGAGCCAAAGTCACACAAAGTGAAGACAAATTTCTTGCCTTACCTTTGGCATCCAAAGGTGTCTTTACCTTCATCAATGGAGTGCTATTGGGACACTAACATAGGGCATTATTAAAAATATAACATTAAGAATTCACCCAAAAGCTGTTGCTGTTGAAGACAAATGCTATTTCATTTCAATTATCAATACGAAAAACAAAGACATTCTCAGCCAGTGTAAATGTAAACAGAGTAATGATTACTAGTTTAAAAGTAACGTAGCTGTCATTTTACTGTGTGCAAATAAGAACCAAAGGTACAGAACCTTAACAAGTATAAGTGTTTTACAGTCTTGTGTAAAATCTTTAAGTACCCTGAGTGTTCAAATGCAATTCAAATGCCATTAAAGTGCGAACATGTAAACTGGACATTTTAAACTTAAACTGTAAATAGAAAATAGAAAGACCTGAGGTTAGTCGTATTTCCCTAATACAAATTTTGTCAAGCTCATCTTTGTTTGTCCATTCTGAACAGAAATGGTGCCAGACAGCAGCTTTGTACATTTTGGGCGTTTTCAAAGCTGGCGCTAGGCTAACGTTACTGCTAGTGAGGAAGAGGAGCTGGTTGGTAAGCATAGAAGCAGTGGCTCAGTCATTTGGAGGTGGAGTATGTTAAACTGCGTGCTACCACCACGCCCATGAAGCTGCCTCAACCTCCTGCCCAATAACAAACCACGCTGCAAAACTCATACACTTGTGTTGAGCCATACGACAGAAGAAGCAAGGCATGGGTTGACACTAGCAAAGCAGTGGCTTTTCACAACGCCAAAGATATGGTCCCCTCATCAACAGTGGAACAAGACGGATTTATACGGCTGCTGAAAACACTTGACCGAAGATATTAGTTAACTAGTTGGAAATTCTTTGCAAACGGCATACTACCAAAAATGTACACGACATTTGAGAGCATCTCGCTGCCCGGCTTTTCCAAGTGTCTCACTACGCACTGACGACTGTCATCTAGCAGGACCACATGTCCATGTGTGTAACTATACATTTCACTGAAGACTGGGAGCTGAAAAGTGCCTGTCTCCTGTCTTTTCCCAAAGTCCATACTGGAGAGAATATAGCTGAAGCTCTTCAGGATGTTATCACAAACTGAAAGCTCCATCCCACAGGATCTATTGCCGTAACAACAGACAACAACGGGACAAACGTTGTCATGGCTGTGCAACTTAACATGTGGCTGAGGATGCAATATTTTGATCACAGACCAAGTATCTATGAAATCAGATTGTTCACATGATAATCTACTTAAGATGTTTAAGATTATAAATCTAACCCATTTGTAGGTTATAAATTAAACAAAAGGGTTAAAAACATAATTAAACTTTATACTGCCCTACCGAACAATTTTCATAAATTTTTTTGTAATTTATTTATTATAATGTAAAATTCATTTCAAATGTTTAGTCTATGTGGGACTTGTCATGGTATGGATGACCCCCACATCACCTGGGCAATATGTCTGTGTAAGAAGATTGTCAGTTCCTTCTCCTACAGCTGGAAGAGGAGAAGAGAACTGGCTGAAGTTCAAATCCAGCTGGGTCTGCTGGTACATCAGCTCATCACTGAGACAGCCACTCGTTGGGGATCAAAACGTCAAATGATAGAGTCCTGGAGTAGGAGATAGCACTGTAGAAAGTGAGGCAGTTCAGAGAGCTCTGAAACACCTTCGGGACTTCACAGATGCTCTTTCAGAAAAAGAGTATGTGACTCTGTCATATGTCAGGCCTGTGTTACACCTGTTTAACACCAGTCTTTTGGCCCCTGAAGAGGGAAAATCCATTAAGGCTAACATTGTGAATTACCTCAACATAAATACGCAGATGAGCTTGAAATGTCAAGCTCATCTCACAGAAGAATTTTATGACTACTTATATGGGAACACTTTCAGTCGATACTGATAACAACCCTTTGCGGTACGTTCTAACCAAAGCCAAACTAGATGCTACTAGTTACCGCTGGCTAGCAGCTTTGTCTATATTCACTTTCGACATCAAATACCGCGTAGGTAAGTTAAATCAGGCCACATGGTGAGCTTGCCAGTGACAGTGAATCTCAAGAGGAGAGCAAAAGAATCCATGACTTTACTTCACACCATCTGGCACCTGTGGACGTTGTCCAAGCCACATGCCAACTCGACGCTGTTTTTCAAAATGACCCTGAACTGTCTCAGTGTTACATAAAGTCACTTGCTGTGCATCCAGACGCTATCCCCTCAGCATTTTCAGAAGATAGAGATCTTAGTGGCCTGTCCACCATACCCAAGTACAGTGAGGCTGAGATAGCTCAGCAATCAGTGAAATCATAAAGTCATGTGAATCAGGAGAACCTGTCCCTGTTGCTGTTAATTGTCCTGAGCTCCAGCTCATGCTCAGAGAAATGAGTCTATTTGAAATACGAGACAGTCTGTTGTATCGGAAAATACAGTGCGACAACACAATAGTCTACCAGCTTGTATTACCCAAAGCCTTGAGAAAACCCGTGCTCTTCAGCTTACATGATGAAACGGGACATTTAGGAGTCTCTTGACGTTGAGTCCAAGATCAAAAGCTGCCCAAGGTGCATAAAAAGGAAAAGCCAACCTGACAAAGCTGCACCATTAGTCAACATACAGACCAGTCGGCCAATGGAGCTCGCCTGTATGGACTTTTTGTCCATCGAACCTGATAGTCGTAATTCAAGGACATTCTGGTCATAACTGATCACTTTACGAAATATGCAGTCGACCATCCCAACTCGAGATCAAAAAGCCCTGACTGTAGCCAAATGCCTCTGGGAGCAGTTTCTTGTCCATTATGGGTTCCCTGAGCGTCTTCACAGTGATCAAGGCCACGACTTTGAGTCACAAGTCGTCAAAGAATTGTGTGCTTTGGTTGGCACTAAGAAAGTTTGAACAAGTCCTCACCACCCCCGTGGTAACCCCGTTGAGCGCTATAACCGGACATTGCTCAGTATGTTGGGTACGCTCAAGGACAAAGAGAAAACTAGGTGGCACGAGTATGTCAAACCCCTCACTCATGCATATAATTGCACAAGAAGTGACGTCACAGGGTTTTCGCCCTATGAGCTAATGTTCGGACGCCAGCCTAGACTGCCCTTAGATGTTGCGTTTGGTTTACCAGTTAAGAAAGATCCGAACATGTCTCACTCGCAGTATGTGAGAAACCTTAAGACATATTTGAAAGAAAGTTATCAATTAGCCTTCGCTAATGCAAAGAAAATTGCTGCGAGAAACAAACGCAGATTTGACATGCGAATAATCTAGTGCGCAATCTACGTTTCCGTTAAAAACATAAGCTTGCCGATCGTTGGGAGTCAACTATTTATGTCATACAAAAGAAAGCAGGAGATATGCCTGTGTATACAGTTTGTCCTGAGGGTCAGGAAGGACCCTTGCGCACACTCCACCTTGTGGATTTCTATCTGAGGAGGATGAGGAAACGACAAAACCCGAACGTGTTTCAAACCCCAAAACACGGAAAACTTCCATCTTTCCAGGAGAAAATTCCGCTGATTCGGATGATGATGATGGTTATAGCCCAAGCTATTATCCTCCAACAATCGAGACAACCACAAGGATCATTCAACTGAACAATGTGAACTTGAAAGGAAATGTTACAATTGAGCATAGAGCCTGTATGGAGAAATTTGAAAACTCACCTGAGGATTTACCTTCCGAAATCCTGGATGAACCTGTGGAAAAACAAATAACCTACCGGAATGGACTTTCACTGGATGCGACACAAAATGACTGAAACTGAAACCTGAAAGTGGAAAAGGAAGTAAAAACCATTGAAACAGGACATGACGTAAAGCAAAACTTCAGAGAGAGTTGAACAGTCCCTAGAAACCGAACATTCTGCTGAAATACACAATATTGAACAAGATACTAGTTCTATTTATCTACCTGATTCTAATACTCTTGACAATCAGACTGCTGATCAAATACGCAGATCTGAACGTGTTAGAAAACCACCGATTAAGTTTACGTACCCCCAGCTTGGTAAAACCGCTGATTTCATTTGCACAAACTATATTTAATGGGTTTAATAAAGCTTTAGTGGACATTGTTGAAGGTGCCCCTACTCCTGTAAGCACATGAAGGGACTCATGTTGATTAAGAAGGGGAGGGTGTAACCCGCCTGAAAAAGGGTTAAATAATGACTTGTATTCAATCCTGATCATTATTTCTTTTCATTGTGTGATTGTGTTTATTTTATTTGAGTTCGAATTTAAATATTCGAATTTTATTTTGGAAAACCGGGATTTTTTTTTTTTATGAAACCGGAAGTAATGGCTGGCATGATTTGCGGTAGCTTAACATCGCTAAACAACGGACTGAGCACTGCTTCTGTCCTTCTAATGAGGTTGAAAACGGTATCAAAACCTGGTATATTTTGCACTATAACTAAGGAATGGTTTAGTTAAATTTGTAAACATATTAATATTTTGCTTTAGAGGATGGAGAATCGTCGAAGAAGTACTTTTACTGTCTCGACATCTCCTGTTGCAACTTCTCGTCTTGGTAAGCTAGTTCTCACATGGCTTGGCTTTGGTTGAATTAAAAACAATGGATTTCATTTATTGCAATTAAAATCCAAAATCCTATGTTAAAAAGGGATAGAAATAGGGACATATACATGGACAAGTTTGATGTTACAATTAGTTAAAATGTTATATTCCTGCATTGCAATTTAATTGTGCCAATAATTATAGTTACCTATACTGTTATTTTCCATTCTGAGATGCTAAATTTAATGTTGTACAACACTTGAATGAATCTAATTCTGTGATATTGGATCAGAATATGGACTGTGGACCTGTTTTGTAAATACAGGTCTGGTCTTTATGGATACATGGAAAAAGTGAAGCTCCAGCTTTGTGCCTACTAAGCTGATTGGTGATCAAGTTGATGGCCAGCCTCCCAGTTGAATTTTGAGCTACTATTACACCTCTGCGGATCGTGTGGTAGGATTGTGTCAGCCCCCCCCCTGATACCAACAAGAGCCACCTTTGGAGACCTTTTCTTGACTTGACTATTTCCCCCCTGACTTACTGACTTGAACTTGAGTGGATCTACAACTAAAAATTCCGGATTGAACATTTTCTTAGAGGACAATCATTTTATACCTCCTAATGGAGTGAGTCCAAAGTATCGTGGATGTGTTCACAATTAATTGTTCAAAACTAAAATTTACACTCTTTACCTACACCAGTGTCCATGGGTTGTTATTACTCTCAGCTCCTACGAACCTAGGTAGCGACGTGTACATACTCAGAAGTGGGTTACACTTCTCTTATGGATCCATGGTTCAAATGTAAATACATCCCAAGTGAGAAAATAGATACACTTGGAAAAAAAATCATCCTGGAGGCAGTCTCTGCTCAGCAATCAGGCAGAATGTTTGATTGAGCTGCCTGAAGCCCAACACACTGCAGCGTATTAATGTCTCACCAATACGTCTCCTCATTCCAGCTTATTCCGAGTTCTTTCAGAACATTAATAAGTCACTAAAGTTTAGTTTGTAGCTTCCAGCTGTGTGAAGAATAATTTCCTGAGAGTTTGTAAAAGGATCCATATGAAACATCTCCACAATGAGAACTTCAGTGCGCATTTCTGCAGGTGTCGCAACATCGGTAACTTCATTAATTATTCGAGATTAGTCAGGATCAGTCAGAAAAGTAAATTATATTGAACGCTGTTCTCATGTGCTGTGTAAGGGGTGTCTGCATATTTACATTTGCAAAATAATGCTGCTAAACTACACCACCAGCTCCCATTCTGAAAGGATGTTTAGTTGCAATGGGAACATTGTAACCTGCAACAGAGCATCCTTGTAGCCTGACAGTGTTGATAGGCTTGTTTTCATGGCGCAAAATCTTTAAGGTAGTTGGACAGTAGTTGGCCTGACCTGTAGTTGTTTGTGTCTCAGTTTTATTGTTATTATTGTTTCACATTTGCACACAAATTTCACTAAGGTTTTGAATTCATTTGATCTGTTCTGTTTACATGTTTGGTTGTTTGCACAAAGAACTAGATATTCATTACTACACACAGAATTAAGCACTTTGGTAGACACTTCTTTAGTGGAAAAGCAACAGCCTTTTGTTGTTTTTGCTCTGAATCTTGTTTACATTTTTGTTGCTATGCATTATGTTGCAAAAAAGGCACATCATTTTTTAACAGTTGAATAATCAACAATTCCTTTTTCTTTATAAAACTTGTTTCATATGTAGTATAAAATCCACAATCCAGGTTTGCGAGGCAGGCACCCTCTCTACCTTTAAGACTAGACTTAAATCTTTACTTTTTGATAAAGCTTATAATTAGAGATGGCTCAGGTGACTCCGCATGTGACCATCCCTTAGTTATGCTGCTATAGATTTAGCCTGCCAGGGGACCTCCCTGATACACTGAGCTCCTCTCCTCCTCCTCTCTCTCTGTGTCCACTATCATGCCATTGTTGCATGTTAACTTTGTTTTCTCTCTCCCCTAGTTGTGCTTCCTTCTCTCTCTCTTGTTTCTCTCTCTCTGTTACCTGCTATTCTTTTCTCTCCCCTCTTTCCACTCATCACAACAGCTCGAGGCAGATGGCTGCCCACTCTGAGCCTGGTTCTGCTGGAGGTTTCTTCCGTTAAAGGGACTTTTTCCTCTCCACTGTTGCTTAGTGCTTGCTCAAGTTGGACTGTTGGGTTTTCTGCAGATATTCTGTGTATATATGTGTATATTTTTTGTGTAAGGTCTTAAACCGTACATTGTGAAGTTCCATGAGATGACTTATGTTGTGATTTGGCACTATATAAATAAAGTTGAATTGAATTGGTTTACATTGTGCTCTGACTTTTGCACCACTCCGGAGGTGAGGGTGACATTATGCATGTGAAACTATGATGCCTTCTTTGTGTTCATGTGGATTTTCCCTCCTGTATTTGTTTATTTTGCCTTCTCCTGCAGTGAGGATGCAGAAGCAACAGAGCATCTCTTATAGCCTGAGGAGACAGTGAGCAGGCTCATTAACTCTATAGTAGCGTTAGTGCTTCAAAGTAAGGTCCTTTCATTACTGCAGTTTGGTGTGTGAAGTGTTCTTTCTTTGGTTCATTTATACTGACTTGGCCTTTTAATACATTTTCTAGCTCAAGATGCAGATATGAGCAATCTGCTTTACATTTGTACCTAGTTTCTGTTTGAGTGTGAGGGTGTTGAGGAGGGATGATGTCAGCTCCACTTCCGTTTGTAGAGCGGTCTAGCCCACAACGTGAAACATAAGGTTTGTCAAATGTTAACAAGTTCACCACAATGTCTGTACAAAGTGGAAAAATGTGAGTGCATTCTTGTTAGACAATTGTATTTACTGGCAAAGGGAGGTCAATGCAAAGGCAGCATCGGTGTAGGAGAATGGGGAATCTTCTCACATCAAAGGAGTGAAAATATAAGTTGAAATGTGAATACATTTTATATACAGTAATAAAGTTGTCGTCTACACTAACTGTGTTGACCAGAATCAAAAAGTCAGTTAAGGAAATCATCATAAATCAACAATAAGACAATTTGCAGTAAACACTGTATTAATCTAAACAAGCTGCATAGTGGAAACTTGACACCACATCAGATTTGCTGTAGTTAGTGATTTATACCCTTTGCAGGTCAGGTGGTGCATTGCAATACAACGTAATTTATTTTATTGGGCATTTTTTACTTAACCTTTGTTTGAGTAACCTTTGCTGAAAGTTGTTTTTTTATAGAAAATTGGACAGCCTTTTTAAAACCAATAGAAAAGTAAAATAATGGCTTAGAAGGATTGTATTTTCACTGTCTCACGCACTGACTGAGCCCTGTGTGTTCCTTTTTCTTTTTTTTCAGATGCCTCAAGCAATGTTGAGATGAAGGTCTTGTTACAGTGGAGGGAAAAGCCATTCCAAGCCAGTCCAGTCCAGTGAGTCAGTACACTTTGCTCTTTCTTTGACTTACAGGTTGGCTACATGGAAAGTTCAAATGCTGATTACAGTGTAAAATGTGTCTATAGTTTGGATGGAAATGTGGGCAAACATAGTGTAACATGATAATGAACCCTGGCTGGGCCACTCAAACACAGAGATAAAGATTCACCCATACCACTATTTGTCAGAACACAAAATCGCCTCTCCCTCCATCTGGACACAGAGCAGAGAAGCAGGGCATGCAGTGGGCTTTACTTTTCGTTATTATCATTATCTTTAAATGTCTCCAAACCACTGAAATGTCTGTTGGCGTAAAGTTATGTTGGTGCACCTGTATCAGATAACATTTTGAGTACATGAGTGCACTATAGGACCTGTTGCCTGATATAGGTATCAGTGCATCGCTGAGACTTGAAGCTTCTCTAGTGTTGATTTGCTTCAGCTTATTGTTGTGCTGAAAGTTGAACCATCATTTAAGTGTCAGTACACATTCGCTCTAGAGCAGACTTCTTTGTACCTGACTGCTTTGGTTCGGACAAATCCCCCCTGGCCATGCTGTGACTTAAAACATAGTGTTGTTCAAAGCTTGAAAGTAGTGAAATTATTTTTTAAAAACAATTACAAGAATGCATACTGAGCGTAACAGGGATATGCTGTGGCATACTTTCATTGGTTCTTACATGGCCGTAGCACCAGTGATACAGCTTGTGTAGTTGGTGATGAATCCTTAAGCAGTATGACTGTGTCAGCCATCTGACTTTTCAACCTTCAGATGTCTTTCGACTCTTCAACCAAATGTTTTACATATACCATGATCACACATCATGACCCCCATAGTACCTTCCGATTTTGCTGAGCACCACATAATCAACTGTGCTGTAACTAAAGGCCAGGTTGTCATAAAATGTGGATATTCATGTCCTCCATACTGCTGCTCTTGGCTGGTACCATGGTGTTGCTGCTGCTGACTGTTCTTTGTGGATCCCAAAGGAGCATTCAGCTCTACTCAGTAAACTATTAAACAGCTGCTCATTATGATCACAGTCTCCCAACACTGCTCCTCCAGCCTCCTGCACTCCATTTATTATCTATTCCTCCCCCCTTGTCTACCTCACCTTCAACCCATCTGTCTGCTTCCATCTGGAATTTCATTACGCAACACTCCTAGACCTCAGACAGGGAACAGCTGGGTGTGTCCTTTCTAATGTTTACAAACTCTCTGTCAGAGAATCATCTCGCACAGTAAGCCTGGACAGCAATGATGAGAACAGTCCTTACTTACAGTTTGTTTTGTTTTTTTTTGTCTGCAAACTAAGTGCAAACCAAGTGGTTTGTTTGCAAACCAGTTCTGCAGTAACATTCAAAAGTTCTGTTTTGGGGACTTTTAGCCATGTGTGCGATTAGTGGAATCAATCCACCTAGTCCTCTGTCTCCCTAATCTGGTCTGCCCAGTCCTTCAGATTTTAGTCTTTATTAAATTACAATAACAAGATACAAAGCTTAGTAATAAAGCAGGAATCACTTAAAGTCTCTGATGGGTTAGATGGTTAAGTCTCACTCACTGACGTTTCCTCTTTACATGTAGGTATAATAATGATGCCAGTAAGCACAATCAAGTCAGTCTTCACTGCCTGTCATTGTCATTGTCATTCTATTTTCTTCTGTAGAAAAGACTTTCAGAGTAGAGTCACAGTAGAGTATTTACATTAGTATCACTATCAGAAATGTGTGAAACTACACTGGTGATTGCCACATTAAAAATTTTGGACGACATATTTTGTGACGCAAGTATGCATCCAACCCTCATTGCATAGCTGGACACCTGCGCATCTGCAAATAATACATAGAGAATAAAAGAACCCCCAGCTAGGATTCCTGCTCAAATTATCGTTTCCAGCTTGTCTTTTGCAGAACCATAAATCACCACCTAGAAAAAAAAAATTTTTTAACTCCGACAGCTATTGGTTAGATGCTAGTGACTGCTGTACCCAGTAGCAATGCTACTTTGAATATTCACCCAGAATTGATGAGGATGTAACATCAGTGCTTTGCTTGCATGGAACAGACTGTGTAAATCAATAAAAAAAAATTGATACAGACTACACCTCGTCCTTTACCACATGCACAGTTTATGAGCCAATTAGTGATGTAGTCATTACAGAAATGACAAAAGCAATTTTTCCAGTACTGTTCCATGAGTTGGTTTAATTTAATTTCTCTGAAACACTTCGGAGAACTTGAGGTGTTGAATTTAAAGATGCTCCAACATTTAAGATTTATGTGTCAGCTGTCTAACATAAAATTCCTCAAGACAAGAAGAAAAAATCATGTCAGTGACAATGTCTGCTTCTAGGTTTGTGTTTAACTGCATAACTCTTTGTAGCGTTATTGTTCAATTCAATTCAATTCAATTTTCAATTCAGCTTTATTTATATAGCGCCAATTCACTGCATAAGTCATCTCAGGGCACTTCACAGTGTAAGATTTAAGACCTTACACATTATATAAATATATACAGAGTAATGTTGAAAACCCAACAGTCCCACTTGAGCAAGCACGTAAGGCAACAGTGGAGAGGAAGAACTCCCTTTAACTTCCCTTTCTCACAGATTTAGGTCTGTGAGAATTTTCTTTTGTGCAGCCACTTCAGTACCTTTGTCCGTAAGGCTGGATCCAAATATTTATATGTGAATATTTTCCCCCACTAAATGTAAGATATCAGTAATCATTTAATTTTATTTGCACTAATAAAATGTGGAAATACATAAACTAGATGTCAGCTTGGGTGCCTGACATCCCCTTCACTCCCCACAGTGAACATCAATCCTCTAGTTTAGCATGATCATTAAATGGGAGGCCAAAATGTCAGCTGTTGCTCTGTGTAAGGCCATTTATTTTTTATCCTGCTCTATCGTGTGTTATGGCATCAACTGCATTACCTACCTAGTTTTTTTTGCAGCAGTGTTTTGCTCTCTTGGGCCATTTGTTATTTTTTTTATTAAAATGAGTGTGTTGCTATTAAAGTTTAATAGTGGGGTTATTTTCTCTCTCCTCCTCCTTCCCTTCGTCTTTTGTTTGATCTCTCTCCTGCAGGTCTTCCACAGTAGGACCAGGAGACCTTCAGATCTGCAGTGTTTTACAAGGTGAGACATGGGCCCAAAATGTGCTTTGTGCAAATGACAATGTCGGGCCCGGATGGAACAATTCCTTATCACGTGTCTGGTGAACATACAGTACTCCAAAAACCCCATCCGAACTCCAAGAAGTAATATGGGCTAGATAAAGAAAGTGTCCTTGACCACAGTAGTAAACAAACTTGGTGTCTCAGTAGGAATGTGTGCTTACAGCACTGAAAATGACAAAACCTTTGAAGGACAGAATTTCTGTCTGACTGCAGTGTTGATACAGACATGTCAGAATTGTACAGAATATGAACTGAAAACTGATGGAAAACCTATTTTGTCCCTCTTATCCTATCTTACTCCCTTCACCTTGCCCTCATTCCCCCCCTGTCTCTGTCCTAGATCTCAAGGTTTTTTTTTCTGAGATGTTCAGGCTAGTTGGCCTGATGGGGTTCAGCCCCAAAGCACAAACTACAAGCACCGACACCCCCACATCTGAGAGGCTGCACAATCATCTACAGAGGACAGACACATCCACATGTAGAGACACCTGCACAGCTGTTTAAAAGAGAGAACTGGTCCTTAGACGGAAATCAAGTGTGTTGACGTTAATTGCTAATCAGCCAGTGTCCATTTCTCCCTCTTCACTCCCCCAGTTTTTGACATTTCATTCCTCAAATAGTCATTTGTTCTCCCCCACATTACATTTAGTCACCTTAGAGTTTTTGTGCTGTTCAGCTGCAAGTGTAAAGCATGTAATGGATGATGCTGGCCATGGTGACCTAGTGTAAATGGCTATTCTTCAGGAAAGCTCAGTGCCAGTATCCACTGCTCGATCTTCCGCTCCCCCCTCCTCTCACCCCTACTCCACCTCACTACTCTCCTTCCCTGTTCACTGCTGCTGCTTGTTGTCCAGTCCTGCCTCTTCCTTCCACCACCATGGTAGGTGCAGGCTTGGGTGTGTGGAAGCTATTGCGAGGAGTCCGCCAGCTGGAGCTTCACCGCCTCATCCTGGCACTGATCATCTTCTGTTTGCTATCCATGGCCTTCCTAGCTTACTACGTTTCCAACAGCCCCAAAATCAAGGAAGCCCCTCCTTTACCCTTCAGTGACTGTGGTGGAGGTGGAGGGATATCACAGGGAGCAAGCACAGGGGCTGCAGCTGTCCAGAGGGCTCCACTTTTCCGTCAAGGCCGACTATGGCAGGTGAAAGCAGTGGACAATTCAAGAACAGACCCCATAGTTCTGGTGTTTGTAGAGAGCATATACTCCCAGCTGGGTCAGGAGATTGTAGCCATATTAGAGTCTAGCCGCTTCCACTACCGGACAGAGATTGCTCCTGGTAAAGGTGACATGCCTACACTGACTGAGCGTAACCGTGGACGTTACACGCTAATCATTTATGAAAATGTGTTGAAATATGTAAATCTGGATGCTTGGAACCGTGACTTGCTGGATAAGTACTGTACCGAGTATGGCGTAGGTGTCATTGGCTTTTTCAAAGCTAATGAAAACTCTCTTCTCAGCGCACAGCTCAAAGGTTTCCCACTCTTTCTACACTCACACCTGGGACTCAGGGACTACCGCATTAACCCCAATGCTCCTCTGATCTACATCACCAAGCCCAACCAGGTAGAGCAGGGCCCTTTACCAGGGGATGACTGGACTATTTTTCAGTCCAACCATTCTACCTATGAACCAGTGCTACTAGCTAGCACCAAGTCCTCCGAGACAATGTCACATTTTGGACCAAGCCCACTGCGGGCTCTCCATGCTACAGTGGTTCAGGACTTGGGGCTTCATGATGGCATTCAGAGAGTCCTCTTTGGAAACAATCTCAACTATTGGCTTCACAAGCTGGTGTTTGTCGATGCCATAGCCTACCTGACAGGGAAGAGACTGTGTTTATCCTTGGACCGCCACGTCCTGGTGGATGTTGATGATATATTTGTTGGGAAGGAGGGAACTCGTATGAAGGTGTCAGACGTGGAGGTGGGTCAGACCACAAATGATCACACATTCACTTTACCTGCCTCTTATACTAAGTAAAGTTTGATATTTTTGTAAACACATGGTAAGTGTCTCAGATTCTATTACTATTCTATTATTTTGTAGGAGTTAAGCTTTTAGGAGCTAATGTGTAATTACCTTTTAACAATTAAGGTATGAAATGACACTGAAGCAGTGATAGTGTGGGAAAAGTGAAAATTATCCCCTCGTATGCCCTTGTTGGCTTTACAAAGTTTTATAAAGAGTTTCATCTCAGCATTTGTTGTCTAAACCGATGATTGAGGTTAAGCCACAGTTGTTGATCATGTTCTTTAACTGTAAGTAAAAAACTGTAAGTGTGAACTCTATTTTTATTTTCTTTCACAGGCATTGCTTAACACTCAAAACAAACTGAGAGGACTGGTTCCTAATTTCACTTTCAACTTGGGATTTTCTGGAAAGTTCTACCACACAGGTATGGAAGATGTGATGTTACTGGATCACATACTGTGTCTTTTTGAAATATTCTTTGGTGCATGTCTTTGCCTCTGTATCTATAAAAAAATCAACTTTTCATAAATGCACAATTTCATCATAAATAAGGCTGATCATCAGTGTCTCTTCTGTACACTGTCTCACCTGATGAAGAAATCGGGAGCTTAGGAACTAGCCCGCAGCCCACGTGTAGCGAGACGCTTAATCTACTGGGAGCTAACACTAGCAGTGCGAGAGGAGTAGTAGACCATAACCTTGTTCTCACGTTAATTGACAGCTGTGAACTCGGACCCCTCACTTTGGCCTTCTCTAATTACCAGTTTGATTACGCAAGAAAATATTCTTCTTCTGTTGAAAATATTCTTCTTCTGTTGAAAATACATTATTATCTGAGTATTGCAAAAAAGTTTTTTTCAATGGCAACTAGACTTGTTAGAGTTCCTTGACGACGTTTCGCTCTCCATTCAGCCCTCTAGAATCAAGGGTGAAATGTCGTCAAGGAACTCTAACAAGTCCAGTTAGGTGAGTGGAAAGAGGAGAAAGTAAAGAACAACAGACAACAGATATCATAACAGCAACAAGGAGCAGCAGCTGAGCACTGAGCAGGTTGGTAGGACCAGTGACTCCAAATTGAAATCACACGACTCAGAGAGAAAGACAGAGAAAAGCACAACTAGGGGAGAGAGAAGACACAAAGTTAATAACATGCAATGATGGCATGATTGTGGACAGAGAGAGAAAAGACGACGACGAGACGAGCTCAGTGAATCAGGAAGGTCCACCACCAGACTAATCTATAGCAGCATAACTAAGTGATGGTCAGTGTCACCTGAGCCAACTCTCACTATAAGCTTTATCAAAAAAGAAAGCTTTAGGTCTAGTCTTGAAAGTATAGAGAGTGTCTGCGTCCCAAACTTTAACTGGTAGCTGGTTCCACAGGAGAGGAACTTGATAGCTAAATGCTCTGCCTCCCAGAGTGAAGTGCTCTGCTGGGGCAGTATGGATCTAAGAGGTGATATATGATGGGGCCTGAGTACTAAGTGCTTTGTATGTTAGGAGAAGGATTTTAAACTCCATTCTAGATTTTACAGGGAGCCAATGGAGAGAAGCTAATGTAGGTGAAATATGTTCTATCTTACTAATTCCAGTCAGATGTCTGGCTGCAGCATCCTGGATTAACTGGAAGCTTTTTAATAAATTATTGGTGCATCCTATTAATAGTAAACTGCAATAGTCAAGTCTAGAAGTGACAAACGCATGGACTAATTTGAGTCAGGTTGCTTCAAATTTTTCAAAAATATTCCAGAGGTGGAAGAGGGGCAGTTCTTGAGATTGCTTTTATGTAATGGGTGTGATATCTTGATCAAAGATAACGCCGAGATACCTCACAATAGTGTTGGAGGCCAATGCAATGTCACCTAAGGTGGCAATCTGATCGGATAGCTTGTCTCTCAGTCCTTGGGGACCAAATAGAATAACCTCTAAATTAAGGTGTAGATAGTTACAGGCCTTTATGTCTTGTTTTATCTGGTTCCATAAATAAATATACATAGCTGGGTGTCATTCAATACATTGGATATTGGTTCATAATTGGCTAAAACCCCTGGATCAAGTGCTGTTTTTTTAAAAGTAACAGCTGCCCTACAATTTAAGCAATGATCATATATTTTTTTTAATGATCTATGGTATACAGAAAGTCTGAATTTAAACAACTGTAGACTGAGTACAAGCCTAGTGAATTGGTCTGTTTTGAGTGTTTTTGTGTATTGTTGATAGTGTGAAGACGATTGGATTCTAGTGCTTGCTCTAGTGGGATTGTTGGGTTTTCTTGAAATATTCTGTGCGTGTGAATATTTCCAGGGCGAGATTTATTTTATCTGGAACAAGCTTAATGTCTGTGTACTGCTGCCTGGCTGTTCTAAAAGTCTGGGTCACAGTAGCCTCTGGCGGCACTCTTTTATTCAATGGGAGGGTGGTTACATATTGTGGATTTAAACCAGAATTTATTTTCCTGAAAGGTCGTGTTCACACACAGTTTTAAACATACAAACCACAGTTTAGTCTTCACTGCACAATTCAGAGCCTTGCTCAAGGGCCGGTAATGAGTAAGTAACAGCATATTCTGAATAGTGTTTCAGGCACAAGCATGCTGCTCTTCCTCAAAGCATTAATTTTGATGGGTTTCTTTCTCACAAAAAACTGTAAAAGGGGCAATGTACCCCTGTTCAAATTTAGAGGGTCTAGAGATTTCTTTACATACATACATATATAATAACTGTTTCAGGGAACTGTGTCAGGGAAACTATCCCGCATGCACCCCTTTCACATCACTGCCGTAGTTGCTCCGATCCTTACAATACGTTTTATACTTTGAATATACCAACCAGGTGGAATCCTAGTGTGTAGGGCCTAGGATCTCTCTCTCTCTAAGTTTAAAAAACCCCCACAAATATTAACTTAATACCTATATACTATCAATTTATGAACAATAGCGTTCAATGCCTGACAGGCTACATTCAGGGCGTAAAGGTTCCAAACAAATGTTCTTTGCTTTGGTGTTAAAACTGAACAGAATGAATGAAAGTTTTACTGTACACTGACACTGATATAGAAACGGTATTAAATGTGGATTAAGCCACATGGACTATGCATATGTTCTCTGTGTGTTCAGGTACTGATGAGGAGGATCAGGGAGACGACATGCTACTGCAACACAGGATGGACTTCTGGTGGTTTCCTCACATGTGGAGTCACATGCAGCCTCACCTATTTCACAATGTCAGCGTCTTGGCAGAACAGATGAGGCTCAACAAGATCTTTGCTCAGGTTAGCAGCACTATGACATGGTCAGCTACATGGAGAGGAGGTGCTATGTGGCTATGTTATTTAACTAAAGAAGTTTGTGGTGTGTGTAATGTGAGGACGTGGTTAGAAAGCTAGTATATGGCAGTGCATTTCTGGTGTAAAAACTGTGTGGCTATTTGAGTAACGCTGGCTTCAAAGTTGCTTGGTCATTTCTCTTATATTTTCCTGTAATTGTCATTACCACTGGTGAAGTGACAGTAGAGTCAGGTGTTTGTACCAATAGTAGTATTAACTTTCCCTGGAACCTACACATTCGCCCACATCCTGTTCTCTCTTCTCACCTACCCATCTTCAGGAGCACGGCATCCCAACAGATATGGGCTATGCGGTGGCACCGCATCACTCTGGAGTTTACCCAGTTCACAGCCAGCTCTATGAGGCCTGGAAGTCAGTGTGGGACATCAAGGTGACCAGCACAGAGGAATATCCCCATCTGAGACCTGCGCGATACCGCCGTGGCTTTATGCACAATGGGATTCAGGTCAGCTAATGGTTCTTGGTGAATGTTTGCATTGGGGTAAAGTTCCTGTGGGTAAACTTTTCATCACAATGATAAACTCAGCAGATAATGGTGGAACCTGATTCACTTTAATCATCACACAGAGTCTGTGAAGTTTGTTTTCAGTACAGCAAAGGCTTAGCTCAGTGTCAGCAGTACGGCACAAAGACATCATCACAAATGAAAAGTATAGTGCTACCAAACAAATTAATTCTGCTCTACTAACCTGCACATTCAACATAATACATAGGCGCAGGAGTACAGTACATAACAGAGTTTAGAGAGCTTTTTGCAAAAGTAAAAAAGGGTGTTTTGTTGGACGAAAATCTGCAGCACCTCCCAGAGGGCAGAAGTGGTGTTGATTACAACATGATTTCAGTTGAGTACATGAGTATGCAGCAGTTTTCTAGCTGTAAATGAATTTGATGATCATAAATATAATATTAGGAATATTCAGACATGTTTAGTCTTAAACTTGTATAGTCTTTCTCTCTATCTCTATATAAATGTATAAAAAATTTCCCACTCGCCCCCCCTGCAGGCGGTCAAGCTCGGGTCCTCTACCGGAGACCTGGGAGCTTGAGGGTCCTGTGCAGTTTCTTAGCTGTTCCTAGGATTGCGCTCCTCTGGACTGAGTTCTCAGATGTCGTTCCTGCATTTTGTTGGAGCCAAATGTTTATGTTCCTTCTTTCTTATGTTACCATAGCTTGGAATTGCTACATCTATCACTACGGCCTTCTTCCTCTGCTTGTCTACCAGTACTATGTCTGGATGGTTAGCAATTACCAGTTTGTCAGTCTGTATCTGGAAGTCACACAGGTTCTTAGCCTTATCATTCTCAACCACCTTTGGAGATGGCTCCCATCTTGAGACTTTCAGCCCATACTTGGCACAGATGTTCCTATACACTATGCCAGCCACATGGTTACGGTGTTCATGTACGCACTGCCTCCTAGCATCTTGCACCCTGCTGTTATGTGCTGGATTGTCTCAGGGGAATCTTTGCACAGCCTGCACCTTGGGTCCTGCCTGGTGTGGTAGACCCCAGCCTCTATTGACCTTGTCGTTAGAGCTTGTTCCTGTGCTGCAATAATTAGTGCCTCTCTGCTGTCTTTCAGTCCAGCTTTGTCCAGCCACTGGTAGGATTTTTCAATGTCAACCACTTCCTCTATCTGCCAGGGGTACATGCAGTGCGGATCCTGTTTTTGCTCCTCTGCCTTCTTGGGTTCCTGTTGCCTGAGGTATTCACTAAGCACATTAGCAGTTGGGGCCATCTTGCTGATACATTCATGGATCTTCGATGTTTTATTCTGGATAGTGGCTTTGACGCTCACTAGTCCTTGCCCATTTTTTTGCGTTTGGGGAAAGTCTGTGTGCTATATACACGGCCTGGCCTTAAAAAAAAAGTTGCCACCTGGATTTCACTAAGCAAATGGGTATGAGCCTCCTATTGGATAATTACTACATGGGCGATTATCTTCAGCTGGCAACAAGTTATTTAACCTTAACTGGTGCAATGAGAACAACCATGTCGAAAGACACATCTCGTGGTCGTAAAAAAGATGTTAAACGTTTGGTGTAATCCAATCGAAAAAAAAGCAACAGTAGAACTCAGGGCTATGTTTAATAGTTAAAGTAAGAGCACTTGTGCACAATGTGAAGGGAACTCAAGGGATTGGAACTGAACGGCTGTGTAGCCATAAGAAAACCACTAATCAGTGAGGCAAAACGGAAAGAAAGGCTTCAATTTGCTAGGGAGCATAAAGATTGGACTCTCGAGCAATTGAAGAAGGTCATGTGGTCTGATGAGTCCAGATTTACCCTGTTCCACAGTTTACAGTGATGGGTGCATCACGGTAAGAAGAGAGGCAGATGAAGTGATGCAACCATCATGCCTAGTGCCTACTGTACAAGCCTGTGGGGGCAGTGCTATGATATGGGGTTGCTGCAGTTGGTCGGGTCTAGGTTCAACAAGAGTATGTGCTCCAAGAATGAGGTCAGCTGACTACCTGAATATACTGAATGACCAGGTTATTCCATCAATGGATTTTTTCTTCCCTGATGGCACAAGCATATTCTATGATGACAATGCCAGGATTCATCGGGCTCAAATTGTAAAAGAGTGGTTCAGGGAGGCATCATTTCAATGTAAGATCTTGGTAAAAAATTAATGTAGCACTGGATGGAAATATATCTTGTGACATTGTAGAAGCTTATCGAAACCATGCCAAAGCGAATGCGTGACGTAATTATTCGTTACTAATTATTTAGTGTGACCCTTTTTTTTGGTGGCAACTTTTTTTTGTTTCTGACCATTTGAGCAGACACATGCACATTTGTGGCCCGCTGGAGGAGATTTTGCAGGGCTCTGGCAGTGCTCCTCCTGTTCCTCCATGCACATTGGCGGAGGTAGCAGTCCTGCTGCTGGGTTGTTGCCCTCCTACGGCCTCCTCCACGTCTCCTGATGTACTGTCCTGTCTCCTGGTAGCGCCTCCATGCTCTTTTGTCTGTTTGTTTGTTAGGTTCATTTCCCTTAAAGTCCTGATCTAAAGAAGTAGTGATGAAAACCACAATGTTTGTTAGTTCACAAAGACAGAGATTACACTTGTATAAATATATGCCACAAATAAATGATGACTGTCTTGTGTTTTAGGTGCTGCCCAGGCAGACCTGTGGTTTGTTCACCCATACAATCTTTTATAACGAATACCCAGGAGGCTCCAAGGAGCTGGACAAGAGCATCAGAGGAGGGGAACTTTTCCTCACCGTCCTCCTAAACCCTGTAAGAAAACCAGCCCCACAAGAACATGCAAAACATCACAAAGAGGGGGGGGGGGTTCAACAAGTTAGAATGTGTTAGTTTAATTTCAGATTTTACTTAAACTGGTTTGTTTTCAAGTGTAAGAAGTATATCTCTTCCCATTTAGTATTTATAAAGAATTTTTTTCTAAGCATATAACCACTTCTGTTCTAGCTGCCCTGATGAAAACTCCATTCACACAGTTTTATTCTGTGCCACAAACAATCCTGGACATGGGTTGGTCAGCTCAGACTTAAAAATAACTTTTGGCACAGGGATCCAACTCTCTTTTGTCCTAGGTCTTTGGAAGAAAGCAAGGAGAGCCAAGTGTGTCAGGTTTCAGCAGTCCTCCTCTGCCAGGACCTGCTAGTCAATGCAGCCTTCCATGGTGAACTCAATGTGTGCATTCACCAGTGCAACTTTACAGAGTGCTGCATCTTGGCATTTAGTGAGAAATGATATGATTTAGCAACACCTGACTCTGCCCTTAATCCATCTGGACTCTACTTCATCTAGACAGGATTTAGGCACATCAAGGACATTGTGGTCTTGATGTAGCTCTTTTCGATTGAACATTGCCAGGACTTGGAGCTGTTGAGTAGGCGTCCTTACTACATACCTCAGACAGATCTGTGCCCTGAACAAGCCATATGGAGTTGAATTTAGTAAAGTAATTCAGAATGACATTTTAAGTAACTTGTTTAGAGAAATCAGGTCACATGAGTAATCAGTTTAGGTACACTGTAGTAACTTGGTTACTGTAAATCATCATACAGTCTTTGCACTTTTGTCACTCTTAAATGATTCTGAACATCAAATTAATTTTCATATTACACAAAGATAACCTAACTATATGTGTTATATCTGCTATATATAAAAAGCAGTTTTGCGTAGCACATATGGTCATTTAAGTGTGACAAATATGAAAAAAAAAAAAATAAAATCAGGAAGGGGGCAAACTTTTTCACAGCACCATTTCTTGGTGATATCAGGTTTTTCAAATCCCCTACCCTGTTTACAGAAACCAAATTCTCATTTACATGTCAATTACTTAATAATGTACTGCAAAGATTCATTTTGTGCAGTGATTAAACTCCAGACCACAAGATGGCACTGTTTTGTATGTTGTATTATTTATTTTTATTTTTATTTTTTTTAAGGTGATAGTGGGGTAAAATGTTAAAGTACTCATGCTGTTCTGTATGTTTTGTGTGGTTTACACTCTGCTCTCTGTTCATCACATTAAACTCATCATTGCTCATTATCAAGTCTTGGTTTGACTTAGCTAGCACTTGTCTTTAAGCTCAAACCAGCAGCAACAGTTTATGGTTAATTTAATCAGTTTAGTCATGTAAAGTACATTGTTCCCTCTCAATCCAGATCAGCATTTTCATGACTCACCTGTCTAACTATGGCAACGACCGGTTGGGTCTGTACACCTTTGAGTCTTTGGTTAAGTTTGTCCAGTGTTGGACCAACCTCAGGCTGCAGACTTTGCCGCCAGTCCAGCTCGCTGAGAAATACTTCCAGATTTTCCCTGAGGAGAGAGACCCACTCTGGCAGGTGGGTATATTTTTTTGGTTTTAGGTTTCTTTGTTTTTAAAGTAACTTTCTGTGCAGTTATGGACTTTGTTTAGAATGAAACATTTAAGTATATTCAAAAAATGAAGTTCCCTTTTTTATGTTTTTATGTTTTTCAGAATCCTTGTCATGACAAGCGACACAAAGATATCTGGTCTAAAGAGAAGACCTGTGACAGACTCCCCAAGTTCCTCGTGATTGGACCACAGAAAACAGGTGCTGCATTCTCTTTAACTCCACTTTCATCTTTATCTTTGTCTATATGTTTCTCCTCATAATGATACATATGTGTTTGCTAAAGGCACTACAGCCCTTCATTCATTCCTGAGCCTTCACCCAGCAATCACCAGCTCCTTCCCAAGCCCTGTCACCTTCGAGGAGATCCAGTTCTTCAGTGGAGCAAACTACAACAGCGGGATTGACTGGTAAACACTGGACACACTGTCATACAATGCACGGCTCAGTTTTTTTCTTAATCGCCTCACAGTCCTGTTTATCATTTGTCTTTTCCATTCTGGCCTGACACAGCTACACAATAAGACAGGACAGAATCCACATTCCTTCCTGTTTCCTTACTGAGCTGTGGACAGAGACTGGATATGTATCTCCTAGTGGTCACCTGCAGCTTTGTTACAGGGACACTAAAATAGGAATAAACCTACATGTGACTCACCTTAGATATTCACCCAAGACTCAATGAAACATTGATTAACCAAACTGTTAAAAGAAGAACAGGTGGCAGTCGTTGACAAAGTGACCCCGCTTTAGGGTGTCAGTACTCGGCAGTAGCTCTGTTGCTAGAGTAGTCGCCTACAAACCCCAGGGTTAGATTTTTGATTCACGGTTTTGTGTTCCCCTCAGGTACATGGACTTCTTCCCATTCCCTTCTAATGTCAGTACAGATTTCATGTTTGAAAAGAGTGCCAACTACTTTGACACAGAGGTGGCTCCCAAGAGAGCTGCTGCACTGCTGCCCAGAGCCAAAGTCCTGGCAGTGCTCATCAACCCATCTGACAGAGCGTACTCCTGGTACCAGGTGAGGAACCGCAATTGCACACTCACTCTGTACAAGTGAAACCCTCATTAATGTAAAATTGTGTTGATTTTTGTGTGATCACAGCACCAGAGGGCCCACCAGGACCCTGCAGCCCTCAATAACACTTTCCAGGAAGTGGTGATGGCAAACCCCTCATCCCCCAGGGATGTGCTGGCCCTTCAGAGACGCTGCCTTAACCCTGGGGTCTATGCTGCTCACCTGGAGCGCTGGCTGCAACACTACCAGGCCAACCAGGTAACACACACCAGATACTGGACTAACACACACTGCAGCACGTCCAGCAGGGAGCAATCTTACTTCCTATCATCATTACCAGCTATATCCACCTGTGACAAACAGATTTGATTGGATGTCAATTAGAAAGGTTCTTAACTGCTGTGCTGTTGTCCACATACGAGGCATGGATTACAGTGACTGAGTGTGTTTGTGTGCGTTTTAGTTGCACATCGTAGATGGAGCCCTGCTGCGCTCAAACCCAGCACTGGTGATGGAAGGGATCCAGAGATTCCTCAGTGTCACTCCCACCTTCAACTACACCCAGGCTCTAATGTTAGTACCTCACACACATTCTCCAGAGGAACAGTGAAATATTTAGTTTAACATCGAACAGAGGAATCGAGCAGTGTTTCCAGCTATGTGACTAAACACCCCACTGTGTGTCTGCAGCTACGATGATAGCAAAGGTTTCTGGTGTCAGCGGGCTGAAGGAGGCCGAGCCAAGTGTTTGGGGAAGAGTAAAGGCAGGAAGTACCCAGAGATGAGCCCTGAGGTATGAACACCTCCCAGCAAAGTATCATTACATGGGAAACATCTGTATATTATGATGTTATGTCTCCCACTACTGATCTCTGATTTTCTCTGCTGTATGCAGTCACGTGCCTTTCTGGCTGAGTACTACCGTGAGCACAACTTGGACCTGCTGCGCCTGCTGAATCGGTTGGGCCAACCGCTGCCGTCCTGGCTCCGCCAAGAACTCCAGAGCACAAGCTGGAGCTGAGGCCGCAAGCTCTCAGGTGGGTGCACCGCAGAAAAGCTGGGATGGTATGCTGTGGATGAGCCAACGCTTGGGATTAGATTGGACTACCTTATCTGGAACCCACAGCAGCACACACTAATAGAGCTGCAAAGTTTTAGCTAATTTTCCTGTTTCACGGCTGAACAACGACGACACGAGATCTTTCTCAAAGTGTTGGTCCCTGAAGGAGGACAATCCCAGTGGACTCTCACTCTCAATGAGCGCTGGGCCAGCCTTCATTCTCAGTCTGTGTGTTGGAGGGGGAAGGGGAGAGGGTGACACCATACACGAGTCTGCTGTGGAACCAGAGGATTGGGTGACCAGCAGGTTTGGGGCATAAAGCACATGATAACCTTCATAACAAGTACGAGGATAAGACGCCTACCTGCTGGACCTGGGCTGCTTCGTTTTCTCCTCCCAGTTTTCCTGTCTGAGGTCAATGTAAATAACATGTTTAGATTTGGTACATGACTAAGCCTGTGCCTCACACTAACATCCTTTCAGGGAAACAGCCGTCAGAAGGTATTTTAGACAAAAGTCAGTCTCTGAGAACATTCCTACATGGCCCATAATGCAACTGGTCTGCATCCTGTCATCTTCCTGCCTTGTAAATAACCACATCTTTTAAACTTGTCGTGTAAAAGATGCAGTTAAATACTAAGTGCTTTACATTACTATTATCTAGTCATTATGACATCACCTGCATTGTTTTCTCTTATTCGACAAAGCTCCAAAACACAAGAAAATAAAAGAAGTGCAAGATTTCACCAGCCTGTAAATGTTAACACAGCAGCTAGGTCTAAATGTGTTTTATGTTGTCATCATTCAGAAGTGTCTTCACCATTTTAATACAGATAAAATAGTTAGCGAAGAAGCTGCTCACACTGATCCTGACATGATGTGATCATGAGGCACAGCCAAAATTATTTGGGGGGTAGGGTGGGGCCCACTATGTGTCCATTATCTGGTGAAAAACTAGCAAGCAATGCTAAACACACGTCACCCCACGTACTCGCACTCTTGTCTCCAACCGAGGACAGAAACGCACGACTGTGACAGGACAGGAGGACAGACATCAGAGCCAGTATGGAGACAAATCAGATGCTGCTGTCTTGTTGTTTGTTATGTATAATTGTCAAAAAGGCAGACACTGTATCATCTCTAATAAACACAGAGAGGTTGGAAACAATGACTGTGGTGTTTTATTACTTTTGAAACTGTGTTACAGGTCGGTTCCATTGGGTTTTTTGCTCATAGAGTTTCATCCATGACATACTGTGGGTTGATTAGTTTGTGCATAAATATGGCTGTGCTGAGGCAGGACACAGTTGAAGAAATCATGTAAGGATTATCACTCAGAAAAACACACACACACACACTGCAAACACAGAAATGTACTTTAATATTTTAAACCAACAGGAATAGCAAGTAAATAACATTGTACAGAAACACACACGCACAGAGCTGCTCCAAAGAAATCTTAGCCTTAATCTGTTCACAGCTGTTAGCCGCCCCCACACCATACACTGAGAGACAATGATATGAATTCTTTATATCCCCACACAAACACACTCATTTTTCCAAAACCATGCAACTCTTATCTCCACTGGTGCCACAGGGGTCATGAATATTGTTTCAGATATTTACAGAGACAAGGCTTGTGAACATTATGTCTGTGAAGATTCTCAGTCATCCAGGTAAAGTTGTCTGAAGATTGAGTCATGGCAACTGGACTTCTTTCTT
>JAUYWH010000007.1:1303340-1314661 GCA_034779795.1 Ctenopoma multispine | reverse complement strand
ATACTTAAAAAAATATTTAAACTCATATTTAAATTGAAAAACCTTAGTTTTGTTACTATGTTTTTCAGGATTCAGCAACAGTGCAGTAACTTTCAGTTTCAAAGTTTTGCTTTTTATTTACAATTTTGTTTTTCAATTAAGTTTTGTTTTTCCAATTGACAAAACTAATGGCCCCGTCATAGCACCATAGTTCATCCCCACTTGGTACACACTCCACATGTCCTGTACAGCACATCAATATTTAGTTTCAAAATTTCAAATACAAATTCAAAATGTAAAAAGTTGCAGAAGAAGCTGAGGAATGATGATTAATGAAGGTTGGTTTACTGATGTCACAGTGTTAGGCAGATACTGCAGCCCAAACTTAGAAGCTTTATTTATCAACTGTAGACAGTTTTATTCACCACGCGAGTTCTCCTCCTATGTGCTGGTTGGAGTTTACATCCAAGAGGAGCTGCAGCAATTAGCGGACCAGATTACTGGTTAACTCCATTTTCATAGCTCTGGGGGATTTAAACAAAGCTAATCTGAGCCACAAGTTGCCCAAATATAGATAGCACATAAACTGCCCCACCAGAGAGAACAATACATTAGATCACTGTTACACAGTGTTAAAGGATATCGTTCCGTCCCTCTCGCCACTGTAACATCATACTTCAGTTTTTGTGAAGATGTGTGTGTGCCCATATCATAGACATATCGTACATTCAATAATAACAAGCCCTGGTTCACAGCTGAACTGAGACAGCTCCGTCAGGCCAAGGAGGATGCTCATAAAAGTGGAGAAAGTCTTCTGTTAAAAAAAGGGGGGAAAATGTAGTAACTCCTGTTGTTACTCCACTGGCTTCTTCCACTCCACTGTTACTCTCTACACTGCTGGTATGTGATGCGGATGTAGTTGTTTGAGGTGTTGCTTCTCAACTGGAAAAAAAAATTCCCCACTGCAGGACTGGATTCATAGGTCCTCGATTCATAGGTCTTCTTGTGAGATCTTAAGATTCATAGATAGCACCAAAAATAGGAGGAAAATGTTATAAAACATATAATGTAATATAACTTAATTCTCAATACAACTATCAGTAAGATGTCTAGCTATGTTGCTGTGTGTGTTCCTGTAGAAGTCCTATTATCTTTAAAGTGTTTAATCTCTATGTGACAGGCCCCTGTATACAGAGCTCTGCTTGCTAGAACTACCAGTCACAAGAACAGCTTCTTCCCTCAGGTCATAACACTCATGAACAACTGACTACTGAAAAACAGATGACTGTTTCTGTATCTGCTCCACACACACACACACACACACACACACACACACACACACACACACACACACACACACACACACACACACACACACTGTCTTGTCTTTCTGCCTATGTGCCACACTGGTTATAATTTATTGTCTGTAATTTGTCTATAATTTATTGTTTTTCTCATGTCTGTACTGTCCTAGAAGAGCCACAAAAGACCAGAAGCAAATTCCTTGTATGTGCTAGCATACTTGGCGAATAAAGCTGAAATAGCTGAAATGTACACCTTTCAACTAGTAACTAGTTTTGTTTCTTCTTAAAGGTCATTCATGGCAGAGGCCGGGCTTCCCATGTCAGAGCCGCTCTTACTTGGGGTAACTGTTTCCTTGGAATCAACCCTCTCTGCTCAGTCCCCTTCTGCCACCTCGAAGAGCTCAATGCAGGTAAAACAAGAGGAGCCAAAGCAGGCTATCAGTGAGATCTCAGCACCTCATCCTACCAAAGAAATGAACTTCAGCAGTGTGAGGGTCAGAGGAGAGCCTGGTGAACAGGAACAAAGCCTATCTGAACACTGTGTGCGCCCCAAGGCTTCAGGCCGCCCCCATAGTCTGACAGAGATGCATACACCTTCACACCACCACAAGATAACTGTGAATGCTCCCAGAGACACCCCTCAGGCTGGCAGGTCAGTGCAGAGCATAAAGTCAGCTGCTCTGCCTGTTCACAGGAGTCACTCGGACGCTTCACCTCTGGCCAAACAGGCAGCATACCCTCCCCGCACTCCTGACAGCCAGACATGTGTGCTCGCTCACCATGGAGGAGATAGGAGTTTCCAAGAGGCCAAGAGTCACTCCATGTTAGCCTGCAAGCAACCCATGCAGCTGCAGCACTGCAACATTGTCACTACTGTTTGCAGAGGGGCCAGCAGTGGGGAGGGTGGTGCCCAGCAGCCTCAGAGCAGGTGTGTCTGCAGCATGTCCCCCAAGGCAGCAGTCAAAGTGGATCTTAACACTAAATGTGATAAGGTACTCTGTTATGGCTCATACGTCCATCACGCCAACCTTGAAGACATGTTTGCTGCCTACTGTCATCCCCAGCCTATTCCAGCCCCCTCCCAGCTGCTGCCATGCCTGCCAGGTGTAGACGCAAGCTGTGACATGCAGCGCACACCGGCACCACCTGTAGCGACTGATCACCTCACCCTGCCCCGGCTCATCTCCTCTGTCAGCGAGACAGGCCTGGACGCCAAACACCTGCTGCGGTGCTGCAACCTCAGCTGCTCTTTGGTGAACCCGCTGCCTCTAGTTCCTGGAACCCCAAAAAACTTCAGTGGGGAGGAGTGCTGCAGGCAGGCCAGAACTGGTCAGGCCAGAACTGTGACCCGGGACATGGGGACTATGACAACCCACAAAGAGGTGAGGGATGTTGGAGTGCAGGCAGGAGAAGAGAACAAGAGCATCACACCTCATGTGTTTCCTCAGATCTGTCTGGCTGAGGAGAGCAAGACTGAGACCTACAGCCAGACTCCACACACTGACAGTTACGGAGGCAAGAAACCGGGTGGTGCTCCCAAGTCCCCAGTCAAGGAGGTGAAGTGGGATGCAGAAGGGATGACGTGGGAGGTGTATGGGGCCGCTGTGGACCCAGAAGAACTGGGTCTGGCCATCCAAAGACACCTAGAGCTGCAGATCAAGGAGACAGCAAGTCGTGCAGCAAAGCTGTCGCGCCAGAACACCAACACCTCCCGACACAGCGGGAACGCGGCCTGTCAGAAAAAGAGGAGCAGGATAATGGGCTCCATCCGAACCCCGACCTGCTGCGCCAGTACCACCACAGCTGTCGACTGACTGAGCAGCAGACTGATGGCGGGACAGAACCTGAACACTGTGTTCAGTAACCACTGTGGCTACAGCTAGCTTCAGCCCCAAATGTACAATGATCAGTAATCAGCAGTTCTGCGCACCAGAATTAGAGGAAATGATGTCTCATATTAGCACACATAACACATATATGTTATATGTTACTTTGTGCAACAAAAGAAAAAGTGCTGAAATGAAATGAAGAACAAATGACAACCTAACAAACAGATTTCTTTTCTTTTCTTTTTCCCGGTTTGTCAGTAACACAGATGACACATAACAGTGTAGCTGCGCTATCATCATTCATAGCCAGTATTTTTTTTTTCTTCTTTTTTTTTTTAATATGCAAAACTGACAAAACCGGGGGACAGGGAAGGTAAAAATAGAGAAGAAAAGTTGGAGAGAAAGGAGTGAGGAAGAGAGAAGTGGGATAAAGGATAGAGGAGAAGGGAAAAAAAGGAAAAGGACAAAAAAACTAACAGAAAGAAAATCTGCTTCCATACCTGCTGACAAAGAAAAAGAAGAAGCAACAACCATAATCTGTATGAATCACAGCAAATAATAAATGTTAAGCAAAGCACATAACTATACAAAATATATTCCCATGCAACAGCGGGTTACGACAGTGTGTGTCTGTTAGTACCTGTTTGTGCACCTGTGTGAATGCTTATGTGTACACCTGTTTGCAAACCTGTGTGTACAACCACCATCCTGTGTGTACAACCACCATCCTGCCCCCCAGGCCATGAAGCAGACATGGGGGGGGGACCCGGTTCCAGACATCCAAAGGCCCCCCCAGGGCACAGGAGCCCCAGAGGAAACACCGCAGGGGTAGCTCGCGGCGGCCCGCCACCCCAGGTCAGAGTGGTCCCTGGACCTAGAGCTCCAAGGGCCCCCCACCACCAAGCCAGATGTTGTTCTAAAGTGCTTTAAAACAGGGGAAGGGCACTACGCTGAACACCCTCTGCCAACTAACAGCTGGTGTCAGCTTGGCCCCTCCCTAGAACCCTCTATGTCTATGTGCGACTTAAAATTGGGGAATGGGCACCAGCACCAGAGGTAGGTCTGAATGAACAGACCTCCCCCCAAATGCCTTTTGGTGCGTCCACCCCCAGACAGATTTCTACAGTATCCCTCCTGTGTTGTCTAGAGTTCAGTATTTCAGCAGCTGTCACTGCCAGTGTTCTCAGAGAGACGCTCATTTTGCTACTTACAGGATGTCGACATGTGAACAATGTCCAAGCAAGAACCAATGTAAAGCAAGATGAGTCCTGCAATAAACAGCACTATTGTATGAAGCTTATGATGAGTGTTTGAGATGAATGAAATGTAACAGTGAAAAAATGTAAATGTAAAATATTTATAATAAAATGACACCTCAGACTAACAAACACATGACATGTGTTTGGTGATTTTTTGGGGGCTCTTCCTGGTTCAGTGGATCTTGATTGACATGCGTCAGTGGACACGGTTTGTCGTTGCATCCACAAATGTCAGTTAAAACTCGACCATGCAAAGAACAAAGATCCAGAAAAGACTGTAGCCTTCGTCTTAGCCTTAGCCACTGGGCACAAACTCATCCCAGGTGACAATTTTCAGTGAGGTTTAGATAATGTAAATTTAATTGAAAATTACAGTTTTATACAGCATTTAAAACATTCCTTCAGTTCTGCTTTAAACTGAGCAGTGCCTTTGAAATATCTAGATCATTTAAAAAAATAACTGTTTGATTGCTCTTCACTCAGTCTATATTGTTCATATTGAAATGTCACTTGGAGTAGATTTTTTCTTTCTCAAGTGATTTCTTCTTTTCACTTTAGCAGATACTGAGCAGAAGATCATGGTGTGCAGCCATCTTCCTCGACCGGTTGGGGTGAGTGGAAAGAATAAAGGCAAAAAAAGAACAACAGGCAAATCAAAGACAACAACAAGAAACAGCCGACAAAACACTAGGCAGACTGGTAGGGCTAGCAGCTGCACACTGGATATCATACTGCTACGAGCTGGGGATTCCTACACAAAGGTACAGAGAGAGGGGAGCAAACAGGAAGAAGCAGAACTATGGGAGAGAGAAGACACACAGTTAATGTCGGCAAAATCGGCATATGAGCTCTAACAATAAGTTTTATCAAAAAGCAAGGTCTTTAGCCTAATCTTAAAGGTAAAGAGGGTGTCTGACTTCCCAACCTGGAGAGGGAGCTGGTTCCATAGGAGAGGAGCTTGATAGCTAAAGGCTCTGCCTCCC
Source organism: Ctenopoma multispine (assembly GCA_034779795.1). Classification (NCBI taxonomy): domain Eukaryota; kingdom Metazoa; phylum Chordata; class Actinopteri; order Anabantiformes; family Anabantidae; genus Ctenopoma; species Ctenopoma multispine. The sequence continues at coordinate 1,309,307 of JAUYWH010000007.1, read as the reverse complement.
ATTCTACATCTGGAAACTCTAGGACCCAAAAGTAGACCAGCCGTCTGAGAGTGAAGTGCTCTTCTGGGGCAGTATGGTCTTTACTTTACTTTACCTTAATTGGCAGACGCTTTTATCCAAAGCGACTAACAAGAAGAAGACACAAGCAATTAACATTCGGTTTCTGTAAATTCTGAGTTACTACAAACTAGGACCCCTGATAAGGCCTAACTCGCCAAGGTGAAGAACATGCAAGGAATTGTTCAGTGCTAGACCAGGGGTCAGCAACCTTCAGCATTAAAAGAGCCATTTGGGTCTGTTTTCGACCATATAAAATCCATCAGGAGCCGCAAAACCAGTTGATCTTTAAAATGGAGAAAACGCCGCATATAAAGTTTCATTACACTAACAGGATGTTGTAGACTGACATACGTTGTCTCAGGGCTCTCAAGTTTTGAAGACATATCGAGTGACATTGGACTAGGGTTAGGGGGGGTTAGGGTTAGGTTAGGGACATGTTTTTGGAAAACTTGAAATTTTGGAGTCAGTTAAAATAATAATTTAGGTGCTGTAGTTGGTTTCCACTGACTGTAAGACCACATGGCATGATGGGAAACACCTACTATCACCTGATCTAAGATCTGATTGGTTCAGGTATTGGATCAACAACAGAATCTTTAGTAGAAACGCTTCCTCTTTTATTTACTTTGAAATATTTTGATTCATTAGTCTGAGCATTTACTGTAAAGATCGATTCTATTACTGAATAAATGCTGTGATTGATCAGAAAAGCCGACTGTATCTTAAACTAGACTGTGAAGTCACAGATTACTCTCAGATCACTAAAATAACATTGCACAGATGATGTCATGACAGTCTAAATATGATACAGATCAATAAACAAATGTCTGTCTTGTGTTTCTATTGACTGACTAATGTTTTTATATATAGTTTTTAACTGATATGATGACAACGTTTCATCACAATTTACTATGTGAACATATGTCAAATACATGAAACATATGGAGGTTAAATAAACACAGCATCTTTTGTAGCGCATTTCAACAACAAAAGTGGAAAATACACATGTATTTAACCAGCAGCCGATCTCAAAGGATGTGATGATTTTCGACCCACAGGACAATCAGGAGCTTTAATGCTGTTAGAAACATTAGAAACTGTCTGACTTCATAGAGATTTTCTGCCTCCTCCTCCTCCTGCTGCGTCCGTCCGCTCTCGTCTCTTTTCCAGGCGAGGCTCAGTTCATCTGGATAAAGCCCATTGTTTCAGCACAAACTGTTTGAGACGACGTGCGACTACCGAATATGACGTGTTTAATATGGTTTAATACTTGTTTAATGGCCTTAATTTTTGCTTATGTGGTTTACTACCTTTTAATACTTTTAAAAACCCCGCGGACACCCTGCATTAAAACAGAAGATGACTTACTCTGTGCTTTAAGTCACCGAAATGTTCTGAAGATAACGTTACAAGTAGCAGAATCACAAAGAATTCCAGGATGTCTTTTCATTGGTTGTTGTGTTGCATTTAACCCAGATTCAATACTGCTATTTTCTGATTGGCTATTGTGTAGGCCCTTTCTCCTTTTTGATTGGCTGGAAAGTGACAGACTCTAGGACTCCAGCGGAGAAGCGCTTGTTTCATAGTGAGGCGCTGCTTTGCCGCGGTCTGACAAACATTGGACGCTATAGCATATTAGCCTACAAATAATTTTTCGGCTTGAGAAATTCAGTGTGTGGCAGGAGTGCGTGACTAAAGACTGAAACATGTGACTGTCACGCTCAATGCGTGACACTTGAGAGCCCTGTTGTCTGTAAACAAATGATCCATAATATGTTAAGTATCAACGTATTTGCGACTTGTCATTTACGCTGATTGTGAACATATGATCATGATTTAATCTGGTCGCAAACACGTTCTGTAAGAACATAAATCCACAAGAAAGAGTCCACATATAATCATAGCGCTATTTGCTCAATATCACTTACATCTTTTGATTCATCGTTCATTGATTCGTGTTCATAGCGCTGCTGTGAACACAGGCTTTGTGTTACCGTGATTTAAAAAGAAGAGACACTGTCGGCAGCGACAGGTTCGGTTTGAAAGGGTAAATGAAACAATAATTAAAGTTAGTTAAATTGCCATTTCTACACTCAAAGATTCCTCACAGTAGTAATCAAGGCTAGTGCTATGTCATCTAGGGTAACAAGGTGATTAAATAACATGTTTCTATGGTTTTGAGGCTCAAATATAATAATCTCTGTCTTGGGAGTAGAAACTTACGGGACATCCAAGTCTTTATGTCTTTTAAACAAGATTGAAGTCTGACTAATTGATTTTTTTCATGTGGTTAGCTAATATAGCTGTGTGTCATCTGCACAACAATGGACGTTTATGGAGAGTTTCCTTATAATACTGCCTAAGCACAGAGCCCTGTGGGACTTCATAACTAACTTTTGTGTGCATGGAGGACTTATTAACATGAACAAATTGGGATCTATCTGATAGGTAAGATTTGAACCAGCTTAGTGCTGTTCCTTTAATCCAAATGACATTCCAGTCTATGTATTAAAATGCTATGATTTATAGTGTCCAAAGCAGCACTAAGATCTAACAAGACGAGTATAGAGAGAAGTCCGTTGTTTGAAGCTAAAAGAAGATCATTGGTGACTTTGACCAGTGCTGTTTCTGTACTATGATTTACTCTAAATCCTGACTGGAAATCTTCATAAAGATTGTTCTTGCACAGGTGGTCACATAGCAGCTTTGCAACTACTTTTTCAAGGATATTAGAGATAAAGGGAAAATTGAATATTGGTCTATAATTAGCTAAAATCCCTGAGTCAACAGTAGTTTTTTTCAGGACAGGTTTAACTACAGCTACCTTAAAGACCTGTGGTGCATAACCTGTTAATAGAGATAGATTGATCTGCTCTAATATGGACATACTGATCAAGGGTATGATATCCTTAAGCAGTCTGCTCGGGATGGGGTCTTAGAGACAAGTCGATGGTTTTACTGAATGAATAATTGAAATTAACTCTGCATGATCTAAACAATGTAAGTAGTCTAAGTAGGACTGCTGACTTACAAACAAATCTGGAACTGCTGGAACCGTTCCGTCCATGCCAGTTGCAGGGAGGATCTGATCAATTTTCTCTAATAGTTACAATTTTATTTGTAAAGAACTCCATAAGTTCATTAATGCTGAGACATTAGGGAATACTCCGTTTAAGCTATGACTCTTTGTCAGCCTTGCTACAGTGCTGAAAAGAAACCTGGGGTTGTTGTTATTCGCCTCAATTAATGATGAATGATATGTGGTTCTAGCTTAACAAAGGGCTTTTTTATCTATCAGCTATTAGGATATCAGCTATCCAGGCTGTGCAAAATACACCTAAATTAGTGGAGCGCCACCTCCTTTCCAGTTTTTGCGATGTTTGCTTTAAGGCTTGTGAATTGTACCATGGAGCTAACCTCCTCTGATTAACTACCTTCTTTTTCAGAGGTGCAACTGTATCAAGTATTGTATGCAATGAGGCTACAGTATGATAAGATAATCTACCTGTTCAGGAGTCAAGTTAGTATTACTGCCCTCTACTGTGTTGGTACATGACAGTGGATTAAAGCATAATGGGATCAATTCTTTAAATCTGGTGACAGCATTTTCAGTTAAACATCTGCTGTAGTAGACTCTGCTGTAAAATATTAAATTTAAGCTATAGCTCATTTTATTGGCCTAACACTGTTTGATTAATTAATTTGAAATACTTTACATACTGCTGCCAGTACAACACTGTGCAAAAGACTTAGGCGACCATTAGATTTGTTGTTTTGGCAGTGCTATTATAACAAAATATGTGCTTCTTTATTAAAATACAACTAGAAGATATAGAACATATGTACACAGTATAAAAAATACAAATATTAACAGCTTATTTAGGCTAAAGTGACAAATATTGATCTCTGTAGAAGAATCTGGAGAGGTTAACAAAAATAGGAGATGAAGACTTTTCAAAGTACTGTATAATGGAAGTTTCTCAGAGTTTCCTCTTTGACACACTGGAAGTAGTTCAGCAAGGACCTGACTACGCATTTGGCAGCTTCATCTAGATGCCAAGTTGATCCTTCCATAGCCTGAAAGAAACCTGATCAGGAATGGTCTTTGTGAAAGGAGAGCAGCCAAGAAACCTGTTTTTGTGTTTCTTATTGTTCTAATGTAAAAACTGAGAAATAAATATGTATGGACGTCATAGCATTGCTTAAAAACTAATCCAATAGTGGTCTAAGACTTTTGCACAATACTGTATATCAAGTATACTATTAGTTAGTGCTGGGCGGTATACCGGTTCATACCAGAAACCGTTTTTTATTTTTGTTATGATATGAATTTTCCTTATACCGCAATACCAGTTTTAATAGCCTAAACAGTGTTTGGAGTGTAGCGCTGCGGGTAAGTGTTTAAGGGGGACCACTTTCACTGCTACGTCGCTAAACACGCAGGTAATGGACTACCTGGTTAGTGGAGGCGTTGAGTGTCGAAAATAAATAGAAGCAGTAGCAGATGAAGTTTAACATGAAAAACACAGAAAAACATTGGCTGGAGATACTTTGGTTTTCAAAGCTTGGATGAACTATTTACTGCAAATGCTAATGAGCTAAAGATGTCACCGGAGTGGCCAACATTAACAATTTGCTGCACAACATTAGCTAAAAACACACTATGGAGTACCAGGAATGTATTTAACTAAGACCGGCATCCTGCACATCCTCAGGCAAAACTGAAAAAGTTTTATTCTAGTCAGACGTCACTTGTAGACGCGCTTGCTTGTGCTTCTAGTAGGTTTTTACAGCATTGTTGATTTAACAACGAATAACAGCTGGTTTTTAACTAGTATTATTAACGTGCCTTTAGCGTTCATTTTGTCATCTAACGTATGACGTTCACAATGCAGGTTCGCTGTACTAATTGTCTGATCAGTCTCCTGCTCTCCGACGGAGCACCGAGCGCCTCCCACGTACCTGTGACTGTTACTTTTTTACTTTCCTCTTCTCTTTATTCATTCTGTTAGGACTAAGGCTGTTAAGTTAGTTTATTAAAAGGTCAATGCATAGACCTGTTCTATAGGAAAGGTAACCTAAGATGATGTCTGTTGTGATCTGACGCTCTTCTGTCAATCAGTGGAAAATATGATTAACACCAACTCATGCATGGGGAAAAAATACAGTAAAACCGTCATAATTTTGAAAAATACTGTGATATAGAATTTTGGTCATACCGCCCAGCTCTACTATTAGTATACATTTTTAAAAGTAAAAATAAGCAAATATACTTTTAGTGTCTTGATGCATGCTCAATTATCCAGATAAGGAAATCCTAGAAATTTGATTCTGTTCATCTGGACAAAGAGAAGAGGGAGAAATTTTTCTCTTCCTCAGTCTCAACTGACTGCAGGTTTCCCCAACCTTATAAACAGTACCTTTGTATAATCACAGAAACTAGTACCATTGACTAACATGTGATCAGTGATATGTAAATTGTCCACTGATTAATTTACTTGTGAACCATTCATAGAGGGTTGGGGAATGGCTGCAGTCACAGTATTGTAAGATGGAGATAGATGTACACTTAGGCCCCCTTCTCAGTTCAGAGATGGTCCTTCCTTTTTCACATAAGTGGCCTCCTTGACTCCTCTCTCAAACCAGTGTTCCTCCCTGTCCAGGATGTGCACTTCTTCATCCCTAGGAGTGACCACTTTCCTGTAGATGTAACACGAGAGTTGGTTATGGAGTTCCACAGGGCTCAGTGCTTGGACCAATTCTCTTCACCGTATACATGTCTCCACTGGGCAATATTATAAGGAAACACTCTATCTAAACTTCTACTATTATGCAGATGACACCCAGCTATATTTATCCATGAAACCAGGAGAAACAAATCAATTAATCAGACTTCAAGCTTGTTTA
>JAUYWH010000007.1:1272765-1288648 GCA_034779795.1 Ctenopoma multispine | reverse complement strand
CTATCTATCTATCTATCTATCTATCTATCTATCTATCTATCTATCTATCTATCTATCTATCTATCTATCTATCACTTGGATTTGTCATTTCTACAATAAAAGCTATAGTGATATTTTATTTTGGAAACACTCAACTAAATTGATAAGTTAAACTGGACAAAGGTAAAAGTAAACTACAAGGCCATGACAGTCTTTAAAGTAGTCCAGCCCAATCAAAGTAGCACGTTACTGGTAATCTGTGATTTTTACATTAAACGTTAATTTCATTCACACTTGCTTCTTCTCAACTTTGGCTAAGTGCAATAAAAAATCATTTACAGAAGTAATGAGTAATTTCTATTCCTTACTCAGTGCAGTTCATTCTGATCAGCCCTTGAGTCCCCATGAAAAGAAAGGATGAGGTATTGAAGAAAAAAGTGTTCAGGTAGCATTAGTTTGAGTCACAACTGTTGACTCTTGCGCTCTGTCTGGCAGAAGGTGTAACATGAAGGGAGCAGCAAACACTGACAGATGTCACTGTCATCTAATCCTAAGAAATGCAGCAGCAGTTATGGAACCTGTGAGAAAGGTTTCTAGCTGGAGGTGGTGTTAATGCTTCATTATTACATGACTAATCATGTATGTACTGTTTCACAATGGAGAAGGAAACTATACAACTACTATCCAGTAGAGAAACAATGTTTGGCGACTGTCTGAGGATCATAACTGTGTTTTTACATATCTTATTTTATTCACTACAGATAATGCACAACTCAATACAGCTGAAGTACACTGTGCTGCAGTTTTCTGAATGGGTTGTTTCTACTTTCTGCATGTTGATTTCTACTTTTCCATACTGAAGAAGTGCACAATTTTACAGCTCCCATTTAAATAATTGTTCTTGAGGGTTACAAATTGTATTAACTTGAGGTTCACAGTTTTCACTGAGAATAGTTGTTAAATTAAGTAAGTTTTTCTGACTCTTTCAAGGATATCTCACCAGCTCATCATCCGTGTATGACAAATTCAACCCTGATAAATATGCTAAAATGTAAAAAGCTAGTAAGTGGACCTTGGGAGTCAAATTATTGACTTATGCTCTCTACCTTATGGGAATAGGCTTTCCCCAGAGCTCAAAGCTGCATCACAATGGCTTCAGTAGGTTAAGAACAAAATCAAGCTTGTTATTTCCAAGGCCATGTTTTTCATGTGTCACTGAAAAGAGAAAAACACGTATGATCTTAAAGACAAAGTAGAAATAATGTAATTTTGTGTTTATTGCAAAGCTCATCACTTCCTCTCTAGTTTTTCTTGTCCATGTTTAGTGACAACAGAAGTGAATGATATTTTGTCTAACGGCGTGGATAGATGCCACCTGAGGGATACATTTTGGCCCCTGCGTGGTGTCTATTTTTTATTTTTTCTGTTGTAGCACCAACTGGAAGTGAATTTTAAAATCAACCTGTTGTAGTCTGTCCCAGAGCGTCTCACAGGTTTATAGTGACAGTAGAGGGGATGCTGGAAATATACTATACATTTGTACACAACACAGTGGCTCAGAGTAAGATGAGTTTCCCCAGCTGTTGTTTTAAGAAGTGTTGTCTCAGCTCCGGTGCAGCGGCACTGTTCCCCCGAACAAAACCTGTCTCTTGCCTTCTGAGGCCAGGTTAGCTGTGAGCCCATATTGTGGCTGCACTTTTCTTTGTTTGAAGCTTTTCTGTTCTTTGGATGACCTGAACCACTCACGGCATGAACTTTTGTCAAATAAACTTTGGAAAATGCAGTTCACGTCTACACTAGTGTGTATTATGACACTGGGCAACAAAACACAAGAAGATGTAATCTAGTGGCTTAATTTGAGACTGCGTCTCAGTTTAGAAAACTGTACTGTAATCTTCATGTACATTAAAGTGTAGATTGTGAATTATTTTATGTATGTATACCAAGAAAACTATCTTTTGAGTTGGCCAACTTGGGGCTAACTGTATGGTTTTGTTGCACACATTACTCTTACAAATGTACAAATCAAACATTAAAACTCAACTTAACTTATTCACATCTCTCTGTGTTTATACTTAATATAAGCTCTATTTTCCCATCTAATGATCTGCATCCTCAGTTGCTTTATAAACTAATTTATATAGTCAGACCAAAAATATTGAAATTTTACGAAAACAACTACAAAACTATAAATACATTTATGAAAAGTTTTTTCAATTCAAAGTAAGATTGGTTCATTTTTTTAATTTCTGTGAATATAAAAAGTTCCATATATCTCCATATATTTTAGCACAGCCAAGACTATCGCCACCTTTAAAAAACATTTGAAAACTCACTTGTTTAGAAAGTATTTCAAATGATTCCCTCTTACTCACCCATACACACACACACACACACACACACACACAAAAAAGCCTTAATCTAGCGCTTAACAATGCCTTAGCATGTTTTCCTTCTTCACAAGTTGTATCTTATCAGGGCTTTTAGTTGGAAGTAACTCATAATTTACAGAACCCAAACTGTAATGGCTTGTATCTCCTTGTAAGTCGCTTTGGATAAAAGCGTCTGGCAAATGAACTAAAGTAGAGTAATGGGTCCTCCAATTATTTAATTTAGCACTTTTCAAAAGTTTCTTGGGAAACACATCAGCTAGACACCAGAGGTTACAATTCAACCAACTCAACCACTTTCTGATAGTAATTGAGATGTTTCTAGTGATTTCACACTGAAATACACTGCTCAGTGCTGTAAAAAAATTTTCCAACTAAACATTTTCAATTACACTTTGGTAGTTTTTTAAGAGGTTGGGGTGGGGGTACTTTGTATGACCTGTTTGTTTCAATACATACTACAGTATTACTTTTATTACTAATAGTATTGTATTTTGTGTTTGCTTAGGTTGACTTTGTTTGATGTTACATTTATAGTAGTTTGAAGATCTGAAATAGTTTAGTATGAAACATAGAAGAAATCAGGAGGGGGATCAATATTTTTTCACAGCACTGTACAACCCTGTTTCAGTGGAGAAAACTGTTTAAATCAAATACAGTGTAATGATGTGAAAATCTTATCACTACATTTTGTGCTTATTTACATTTTACAGAGTGCTTCAATTGTTCAAATTCTATTCTAAAACCACATAGTAAAGGGGACAATTCATGGATTTACAGCACCCTTTCCATCTAATCATTGTCCACATTTACGGTAAGGTCACAGCAAATATTCCCTTCAGAAACAGTGAACAGTGATTTTGTAGTTGTTATAGCACAGTTTTCCTGTTTCCTGCAAAGCAGGATATGATTTTTTTTTCCTTTTTTTATGTTCATCAGCTACAGGAGCATTTATGATGTGTGTTTGAGCGCATGATTAAGGTCACTCTTTCATTTGGTACAAAACATTAATGATTGCTTACAATGAGTTCTGTCCCCCTTCAACAGTTTTTGTTTTACATACATATGTTTTGTTTACGTCATAGGAAATGAAGATAAAATGTGATAATAATCTCCTGTAAGGCTGCAAATTATTGAATCAAAGTGAATGAACCTCTGGAATGTACACCCTGTTGTAATAGTGTTAACACCATCCTCGTTATCACAGTGATGACTCATAATATTTCTCCCTCAAAGTGTTTATAGTCAACACATATAAGATGTGAGAGTAAAGTTACTACATAAAATTACAGGTATGATAACTGTTTCCAAGTTTTGGTTATATTCTAAAGCTTGCATTTTTTTTTACATGCACTAGTGGATTGCAGAGGTACTGCAGCTGGCACTCATAGTAGCTTTGATCATTTTAAAGTAAAACTGAAAGCTTAAGCTGTCCTTTTTTGAAAATAACTCTATTCATGAATATAAGTAGATGTGTTTATTTTATAGGCACATACTACAGTAACATTAGTAGTTAAATGACTGCCCAAGCTACAGAACAACAGGCACTATGTAAGGGGGAGGGGGAGGGGCCGCACATGAGCGCAGGAACTGCGTGTGATGTTCAGGCAGTAGTGGTGTGCGATACCGCAAATTTTGGTATCGATCCGATGTCAAGTAAATACAGGGCCAGTATCGCCGATACCAATCCGATACTATTACCTTATAAGGACAGCCTGCCGGAAAATGCACAATTAAAAAAATCCTGCTGGAAAGATGTTTAAAATACTTAAAGAAACATTAAAATTGCTGTAAAACACAATTGAATGCACAAGAATATGAACAAACAAAAAGACCAGTGTTGAATTAACATCCATATCCAGGACAGTTGTCTTGAACCAAGGCTTAAGTAAAATCTCTGTCATATTAAATCGCTTTAAACACGACCAAACCCACAAAACAAAAAAACACCAGTGTTACATTAAGTGAATATAGGTCCAGCATATTTCTCTTGAACCTACAGACAATCACAATTGGTGCCACTAATTATTAATTTCTCTAGGAATGCATTTAATGACAGAATGACAGAAAATGCCCCCCCCACGGAGATGCGGGACCCGAGTCCTCATCTTTCACTGTAAAATACAATAAATAATCCTCTTTCTCTGTAACATCATTCACTACAGTCTGCATGTGTCTGCTCAGTGCCGCTGAGTCACGTTGATGTGAGAGGAGCGGCGTTTGTACCGGGAAGTTTAATTTCTGATGGAACAGACGCACTGAAAGTAGAAGAGAGAATATATATATATACCAGCATGCTAATATCAATCCGATAACGATACCAACGTGGTATCGATACTAACGATACTTTGGATCGATCCGCCCACCACTATCGGGCAGATCGACCAGGCGTTCACGTAGGCTGAGGAGAGAGGAGAGGAGGACCTTCACTACATAAGCTATTTATTTTTTACCTTCTATTAAAACGATTTTAGAGACTCGTTTATCTGACTACTTTGTTCAGATTAATACTTACAAAGATGGGGAACCGGGTCGCTCGTGAGGACTACGAATGGGTGTACACGGACCAGCCGCACGCCGATAGGAGGAACGAGATTCTGGGTGAGCTAGCTTATCATTTAGCAAGTTTTTTTCATCTTCAACCCTGCACTTAACTTAGATATGGTAGGTAACTATGTTAACTTACTGGTCTGAGTGACTAAGTCGACTTCATTACCATTAGTTAAACTTGTAATGGCGTGTGGCGCGGCTGCACATAACGTTAGTTGACTGGGTTTGCTAAGCTAACGGTTTCACATCCGCCCAAGTCTTTGCCTCCTAGCTAACTAATAACGTTACTTTACACCACTTTTAGCGACTAACAGTCACTTCCAGGACTATAAAAGTATAGATAACACTGTTTTTGCAAATGCAGTGTTATCTATGTTAGCAGCTAGATGGTTTAATGAAACATAAACGTTAGCAATGTACAGCCACTCCTTGAAATGACATCATATGTGTGGTGTTCACGATGAAGTTGCAGTAACGGTTTAGAAACCCCAGCGAAACACGAGGTTAAACGCAGCACTCTCAAAGTTTGGATATATTAAAGTCTAAATGGTCCATTGCTCCATCAACAAAAAAGGACATTAGCAAATTAATTGCCATCATAAATACTAGTTACTATTACTTGCAGCTCTTTTATTGATATTGCCTTTTTATCATATTGAACATAACGTTGATGGGACTTGTGTGACAGATGATTTACATTACTGAAATTAATGGGCATTGACTGTTGACATGCCTTCTTTGTGTCAAAGTTCTCTTGAATGACAGTCAGGTGGTCTGCACGAGTCCTCGAGGGCCCACATTAGATGGTTGAGGATGTTTTCTGTCTTTAATTTTTTTCATTTTTCATTTTTCTTTAGAAATACAAAATCAACAAAGACATTATATGTGTGTTATGTACAATTGAGGTAACTCAAATGAGATGCACTGAGAAAGAAAAACTCAAAAAGGACACTAGTGATCATAAGTCTGTACTTTGTCCTTGTGGCTTGTAGATAATTTATACAATGATTCTACTGATTTATGTTAACATTTGACTGATAACAGAGTACCAGAGGGTTACAGCACAACTAATTCTGTTCTTAGCAGAAATTGAGGTCAGTGGTCTGACATAAGTCAGTGTTTTATTTCCAGCATTTGTTAAAGGCCAACATATCAACATATCATGTTGCTCCCTGATTTCCAGTTTCTGAGGGAGGATTTTTCAAAGAAACCAAAATAAATCTTCGCAACACACTCATCCACTTCTTGAATTGCACATTTAGTCTGTTAGAAAGCCTGTCTCATAGACCACATAGCTGATCAGTGACTAAAGCTAACTGGGCTCATTGGACCTGCTCACTTTTAAGCAGGCTTTAAGATTTAACCACAATCTTTCAATTCAGTACCTACAATAATGGTCAGCCTTGTGTCTTTTCACTGTTATCATAACAGACACTTTATCTATTACACTTTGTCTATTAAAGTACTGCCATCGTTAGGTGAGTGAGACCAGATCAGTGGATAAAGATACTCATTGACAGCAGAGCTGTCTCCTTGTTTGCATTATTAATGTGAATACAAATTGAATGAAGCTGTATCAAGTGGCACACACTACTACAGATTAGTAAACCTGATGTGAACATGATCCTTTGGCAGACTTAGTGTCTGAGAAGCAGGAAATAGTTCATTTAGTTTAGTTGGCACCAAACGCTTGTTCAGACTTTTTGTTAACCTGGTCACAAATGGAATATGTTTTCATTTTAGATTTGTCATTCAAAGTATTTTAGAGATATTTTAGACAACTTTATGTCAGCAAAGTAAAATCATGCAGTATTAGCTTTAGTATGAAAGCTTAGCAGCAGTATTTTGTAATGAAAATACACAGAATCTCTGCACTATAAATTAAGTCCTTCACCCATGATCTGTAAATTAACTTTGCTACTGAAACATCTGTTTTGGCAGAATGGCTCTTTGTTTCATCTGTGGTCTTTGCACATCTTTTAATTATGACTTTAAGTGTATCTCTAGGTTTTTCAGCATATTAAGGCTTCATTGTTGCTTGTAAAGAGCTTAACTGTATACCAAAACATGTCTCAAACCTCCCCCACTGAAGGCCAGCTCAGCCTTGTAAGAGTGGGTGGAGATGGTGATGGGGTGTAATGATAACACAGGATGTTGCTGAGACTTGTCTTTCTGCTGTCAACTCCCAGTTATTAGGCTAATGGGACATGCACGTGTAGCCTGAAGGCCTGCTTTGTTTTTCTTTGCATCTTTTTTGAAAGCGAATGAATTTTGAATGGCTGAATAGATAAAGCCTTATGTGACTAGGGATTATGTCATGGGCACAGATTGTCTTTCACTTGTCAGTGTTATGTTTCATTGTATTGTATTTGGTCTTTTTTTAACTTGTGATGAAGCAAGTGAGTGCAGTGTGAGCAGTTAGTACACATGGTGTATGGACTGAATCCCCTGATTTGAGATGAGCAAATAAAAACAATAAGTTCATTATAAACACAACTGAAATAAAATCAAATGAAATAAAATTAAATGTGCTTTTAGTGTAGACTGACAGCTTTATGCTTTTTGTCAGAATATTGTATTTTGACAAAAAGTGAAGAGTTACAACTAAAAAAACACATCCCCCATGTTGGTTGAACTTACATACAGTAAATAACATAATTGGTTAGACAGTCATAGACATAGTGCAGACTCAGTCTGATGAGAGATTATATATTCCTAAACACTTCTACTTTAAGCAAACATTACATCATCATTAAATACAAGATAACCAGTTCCTTTGGGAGCAATACATGCCCACACCATAACACTACCTCCACCATGCTTCACAGATGAGGTGGCATGTTCCAATGATGAACAATTCCTTCCCATCTTAAATTATTCTCTTGCTATTTTTCTAATCCAAGTTGTCTGGTTTCACGTTATCTGTCCATAGGATTTTACACATTTTTTCCCCAAACTCCCTTCTGTATTTACTTTGAAATCTTTACTTGATTGTTGATTTTGATAGAGAAATGCCAGCTGGAGGCCTATATCTGTCATCTGTTGTTTTCTGTGTGGTTTTTTTTATGTTCCTGAGCTCGCCGGTACATTCTTTGCCTTTTAAGAGTTACATAAAAAGTTAGCCACACCTAATATTTCTGAGCTCTCCAAGGACATTTCTGCAATGTTTCAGTCTCATGATGTTTGTTTCACTGACTGACATTGACTTTATACTGAAAAGTGCAAATGCCACACTTGTAATCAACTCGAGATAATTTATTTTAAATTAAATAACAATAAAATAACACATACCTGGCAATGTAGCAGCTGACAGTCTAAATTTGATTGTTTGATTTCAAATAATAATGAGCATTGTATGTCACCAAATGTATCTTTACCGCGGCATACAAGTTATGTACAGTAGATTCCTCATTTTCCACTAGCTTGGGACTAATGTATGTATCCTGTGCCTCCCCCCCCTCTTCTCCTTCAGCTTGACTTAATGATAGATTAACTTTAGTCCAGTTTAAAGGTCAGTAATGTGACCATGTTCATTCAGTTGTTAAACACATCAGTGGCTTATCGGTCCTCAGATGTTTGCACAGCCAGCCACTGTTCAGCTTGACGTGACTTAGTTTGAGTACATACCAGAAAAAAACATTTGGTATACATTCAGATTTCTTTTCTGAACAATAAACATTTTTTGGTAGAACAAGAATACAGGAATGTCAAACAAGGGATGGAATTGAAGGTTCTTTGTTAGTGGTCTACAATTTCGCAAGCTTTGGTATCGATCCGATACCAAATAAACATATGGTGGCTGTGGCTCAGGAGGTAGAGCAGTCGCCTGACAATCGTGGGATTGGTGGTTCGATTCCCGGTTCCTCCTGTTATATGTCGAAGTGTCCTTGGGCAAGATGCTGAACCCCAAATTGCCCCCGGTGTGTCAGGTCAAGCTGCATCGTGGCTCTGCTATCGGTGTGTGAATGGGTGAATGCGAAGCAGTGTCAAGTGCTTTGAGTACCAGTCTAGGTAGAAAAGCGCTATGTAAGTGCAGACCATTTATCACAGATCCTGATCCGATACTATTATAAGGACAGCCTGTTGGAAAATGCACCCGTTTTATAAAAGCGCTTTAAACAATTTTAGATTGTTTAAAAGCGTCATAATCGCTATAAAAACACAACCAAACGCACAAAATATGAGCAAACAAAAACACCAGTATTAAATTAACATCCAGATCCAGGATACTTCTCTTGAACAAAGATGTAAGTCACATGAAATCGCTTTAAGAGCACGATCAAACGCTTAAAACATAGAAAAACAACAGTGTTACATCAAGTGACTCTACATAGATACAGGATATTTCTCTTAAACCTACTATCTCCAGTTATTTTTTAGCTGCTGTTCTCTTGTTCATGCTTTTTCCAACCATGTCTCCTAAATATTACGTTTGCATACAGATCACATTTTTAAACACGAGGTATTATGTTGTATTCCCTCATTTTTGTGAGGGAATGATGTGCTACTATAATTAACGCAAAGCAATGGTGTTTTCTCTGCATGACAGAGATGCAGGAGAAACAAGTCCCACACCAAAATCCCCCGTCTATCACCGTGAAATATTGTAGATGATATTCTATTTTCTGTCATCATTCACTGAGTCACGATGTGAGAGGAGCAGTGTTTGTACGTAGAAGTTTAATTTCTGATGGAACGGTTGCGCTGAAAGTAGAAGAAAGGAAAATATCGATACCAGCGTGCTAGTATTGATCCGATAACGATACCAAGTTGGTATCGATACAATCGATACTTTAGGTCGATCTGCCCACCACTATTCTTTGTTGACCTTGGAAATATTAGTTGCTAAAACAGTTATCAACACAAATTCCATTTAGGAGACGTTCAAACACACAAATCTGTCTGGTTTCCATAAATGACTGGTGCTGAGAGACTAACCTAAGGTATGTGGTAAGTCTGCTGTTTACTCCCACTTTCTGAATCGTATTGGCCTCCACTGTGACTTGCACCACTGAACAAACACCAACTCACAGTTCGCTTGGTTTGTCTAGCCGATCAGAACAGCAAAGTCTTGTTCTGAGAAGAGATAAAACATGGCTGTTGGAGATGATTGATAGACTTTTGGTATTAGAAGAATCAACCCTGATCCAGTCAGGTTTAGTCTCTAATTACCTCTGCCACATTTAAATGTTAACACTAAATATATGACAACACTGGACTTGTAGAAATTTGCACTGGCTTGTAAAACTTACTTGATGAGTGAACACTATCTGATGACACCCCAACATATGGATGAAGCCTGGAGCTGAATGGCTTCTATCTAAGCATTTATTCTATCTGAAAGCTGTCATCAAAAGGAATTTGGTTTCCATTTAACAGTGAACACAGCAGCATTCTTCTTCCACAAAGTTTCTTTTAAGTACATGTATTCACTGAGACTTGTTTTTTCTCTACAGCCAAATATCCAGAAATCAAGTCGCTGATGGGCCCTGACTTGAGGCTGAAATGGATTGTGTGCATGATGGTGGGGATACAGTTTTTAGCTTTCTACCTTGTCAAAGACTTGGACTGGAAATGGGTTTTATTTTGGACTTATGCTTTTGGCAGCTGTATCAACCACTCATTGACCCTTGCTATTCATGAGATCTCCCACAACACAGCCTTCGGGAACAACAAGGCCACATGGAACCGCTATTTTGCTATGTTTGCTAACCTGCCCATTGGCCTGCCCTATTCTGCCTCCTTTAAACGCTATCACCTAGACCACCACCGCTACTTGGGTGGAGACGGTATAGATGTAGACATCCCCACTGATTTTGAAGGCTGGTTCTTCTGTACACGCTTCCGAAAATTCATCTGGATTATTCTGCAGCCACTGTTCTATGCCATCCGGCCACTCTGCATTAACCCCAAACCCATCAGTCAGCTGGAGGTGATCAACTTGACCTGCCAGCTCACCTTCAATGTCCTGCTCTATTGGCTATGGGGGGCCAAGCCTGTGGTGTACATGCTGGCTGGCTCCATGCTTGGGATGGGCTTACATCCCATCTCTGGTCACTTCATAGCTGAGCACTACATGTTCCTCAAGGGCCACGAAACCTACTCCTACTATGGTTCTCTCAACCTGCTCACCTTTAATGTTGGCTACCACAACGAGCACCATGACTTCCCCAGCATCCCAGGACGCAGGCTGCCCATGGTTAGTATAGCTGGCTTTGCTTTTTTTAACCACACCACTGTCACAGATTAAGTACAGGTACAGTGAAATTTTAGCAGTTCAGCAGCTAACCTAACCCTTCTCTCTGTTTTATTGAAATTAATTCTAATATTGCAGAAGCTGCCAACCGCTACAACACAAGCTATTTAAAGATGAAACCTTTTCAAGAAAGTTAATCAGAAATGTAGCTTAGCATCTCATAGTTTACAGATATTAAGTGTAACAAAGCAGGTACTCATGTGATCTTAGCATGGTTTCATCCACATCTACTAATCTCTGCTGTTTAAAAAGTTCTCTGTCCTGATGTTACCACAAACATGTCAGAACTGAATGCAGTCTGTCAGCATGCCCAAACCTAAACATTAATGAAGAACAATATCAGATTGCTTAAAAGAACTACGGTACTAAGCTTGACACCAAGTAAGTCTGAATGCCTTTTTTCTTTCTGTTTCACTTTAGCCTTTCATACTAGAGGTTGGCATGCTGATGTGTATAAGTTTAAGTTTTACATTCTTACATCCATTGTTTAGCAAGGAAATGATTTGAATAATCAGTACAACAATAAGTAAAACCAAACCAAGGCACAGCCATGGCGAAGACGCTGGTAATGAGAGCAGAAAAGTGAAATTGCCAACAGTAAAGATAACATGGACTTTATAAGCATCATAAATGGCAAATGAACTGTAAACGCATCACCTGCGTGTTCATATTGGAAAAAGGCCCAAACTCGCTGTAATTTAGACCCACGACCAGACTAAAACAACACAAACGCAGTGTGTATTTATTTGTGTTTGATTATGCTTTATTTTGAGGGTCAGTCACTTCCTGGTCCTCATCTTGCTTTTCCCCACACATTTCACTACACATCAAGGAGATTAAGACCAAGTGTAAGACATGTAAGATAGTGTTTTCTATTATGTCCTATTCAAAGCCTTTAAAAACACACGTACTGAAATCAAACTACAACTACTTCAAAATTAGTTTGCTATTCACAGGCTTTATAAGATGTGTATCCACAGTTAGTCCCATCATTCAAGCTGTCCTGTGCAGAAACAAATGTGAAAGCACTTATGTTTTCGTTGTTGGTTTCCAGGTGAAGGAAATAGCAGCGGAATATTACGAAGACCTGCCTCAGTACACGTCATGGGTGAGGGTCCTGTATGACTTCATCATGGATGATACACTGAGCCCGTACTCACGAATCAAGAGGAAGCTGAAGGGAGATGTCAAACAGGAGTAACGTCACTGAAAGCTCCTCTGGAGCAAAGCTGCAGCCTTGTTCACCATCCTATAAGCTTAACAGCTTCTGCAGATTAACACATGAAATAAGAGCGGAGATTGTGGACATGAGTCTTATAGTATTGTTCACTCTAAAGAAAGAAACTTTTTTACACATAGCCATCATTAAAATAATTCAAACCCATCACAGATGCAGCCTGTAATATCAAATATTTTCTTTTTATCAGAGCATTTTAATAAACTGTGCTTCTCTCTGTTGATCAGAAAACCAAAAAGGTCATTTTACCTGAAACCTCTGAGTGATGTAGTAAAGATGGTTTCCAAACCACCCAGGTGGTTTGGGTGTGAGTAGTTCTTACACTAATTAGCAGAAGATGAGCTGAATTATAGGACATGGTGTTTTTGTGCAGTCAACCCCCAGAAATGATCACTTAAGGTAGCTTAATAACAACAGCAGAATAACAACAGACCCACACTGGTGTATGACTGAGTGCCTAGATTCCATCCTCCATTTTGGACTCAACATGTTGGGGTGACAACATGAAAACAGCTCTGTGAATGGTCAGCAGCATCACTATGTGTATGACATTAGTTGTTTTGCTGTCAAATATCATGTGTCCTGAATTCATAAGGAGGGTTGCCTCTGAGATGTTGAAGTTGTGAAATGTGGATGTTTTTTTTTGTTTTTTTTACATTTTAACACTTGAACACACCATCAGTTTGAGGTTGTTATGAGATATTAAAAGTGTGTTACTCAGTGCCTCAGACCTTCAACTAATATTTATTCACTTTGATGACAAACTACATGTGTTGAATTAAAGGTTTCTTACAGTCAGTTTGCTTTTAGTTTTTTTTTCTGTGCTTGCTTCAGCCTTAAGTTTTGTGTTGCTAAATTATCCATGGTGTTGACTTGGCTGATTCCACAGTTTTTATATGCAATGTATTTAACTTTGCTTCAAAGCCAATAAAATAAAGAAATATTATAAAATAAATAAGTCACTATTTCCCACTCCGGATGTTATTTGAGGCTGTGTGGAGGATTGAATTACATGGAGTAACAAAGTTTTAGCTCTGAGGCTGATGAAGTCATTGTCAGGTCCAGTTCTTTTAGCATTTGTCACTGTACTGTAGTTCAGATTTCCAGTTTTGTGTAAATACTTTACGGTTTACGGAGCTGAGATCAAATATTTCTTCATGTTTTGAATGTAGGTATTTTTTAACTTTTAAAGTTTGTATTTGAGAATAAATAATAAATAGATCTAACCCAGATCTAAGAAGCTTGAGAAGCGGTGTTTCTTTTTTCAGAACAAAACAATAGTACATTTTTCCTTAAATAATAACTGAGCTGGAGTTTAGTCCTTAGAAGATCAGTATGATTTGAGTATCTTTGAATAAAGATGAAATATTTGGTTCCAGTGCTAACTTTACTCAAGGGACTTCTAAACTCATTTTCCGAAGCACTACCTGTCCTGACAAATAGACAAAGGACAAAGCTCCAAACCTATAATTCTTCCATGTATGTAGCTACCAGTATTTAGGCTTTTCACAACTGAAAACACAAAATGTACTGAAGTGCATCAGAATAACTCCATATGAGGAGTACAAACTCTTAAAAAAGGTTTTGGAATATGTGGTCAGTTCCAAGTACAAGTAGTACTACATTAGGAGAAGTAATACCAAACCATTGCCAATGTGTTTTAGTTATTGTTTGGTGAAACCAAGTGGAAATCCAAACATGAGAAAAGTTATTTAATTTCCGTGACACCTTCTTGATTGTTTTGGGTGATATAATGTTCAGATGCACGGTTCCTGTTCATGCTGAGGGCCACTGCACATGGGGAAGTAGTTTTTTCACCAGCACCACCATGACTATACTGTGTAGCATAACATCAGTCATTTAGGCTGTGTAAATTGGTTCTAGAGCTGTAGGAAGATCGATAGTTGTAAAAACTTGGTCTCTCCAAGATCACTCTGTCTGTGAAGACCATTAACACAGAAACTTACAGGGCTTTCTTTTACTCACTGAGCTTACAGTGACTTCCTCTTAGTTTGTCTATGCAAAGCAGAATTAGGTAGTAGGTAGCAGAAGCAGCTGCACATGTCACACACCAGCACTGTAATAGATACTACTCACATTGATCTGGTCTTGTCTGTGAAAATAGTTTGTCCACAGTATGAACAATGTAGCAGAGTTTACCTGATTATGAAGACAGAGCTTCTCTGCAAAGCTGCAGAGGAACCAGGTAAGTGTACCTAGTGGAAATGTGTCATTAGCCGGTGAATGTGATTTTAAATGCTCAAACACCTCTAAATGTTACAGCCAAAAAAATGACTATAAAGCCAAACTAACCTACTACTGAAGAGGGTTGTATAAATATATCACAATATTTTTTGTACTGCGTTCTGAACCTGAACATGATTTCTAATCATTTCTAAATTTCTGTCAGGACCTGACGCAAACAATTGGGTACCAATGGTCCTCACACTTTAGGCCAGCAATAAGTCATCTAGAATATCTATATCATTAGATAGCATTTCCCTGAGGTTTTCAGTCCTAAATACAAACTTCTGTTTTGTCTGAAATTAGAAACTAGAAACCTCCAGAACATCCAGGCCTTTCTGTCTCTTAAGTAATTAATGTTTTTATCATCTGGTTTCATGGATAAATGTAGCAATTTCCCGAAAAATAATACCCAAGGGAAATGTATAAAATGAAAAGTATTGGTCCAGATACAGAACCTTGTGAAACTCCATAACTAACGTTTGTGTACATGAAAGATGAGTTTATCTGTTGCTACTCATATTTTGTATTTGTTTGTAATTAGTAATAAACAATTCTCATGAAACATATCAATGTCAAGCTTTGTTGGTTAGTTTCACTTGGGTTCTAGGTTCTACGTTCTTGATTAGTGAATGCTAACCTTTCTTTAAAATGCACATTTTCTTTTTTAAATGTAAGGTTCAGAAAGGTGGCCACAGTTGAGTTGTATCTCTGGTACAATGAAATATACTAAAAACCTGAATACTGTAGTACTCAGTCCTGCTTCAAAATATCTATAGAAAAATGCTGCAAACTGATTTTTAACAGACTTTTTAACAGAGCCCATGTAGCAGAACAGTAGCTGATCATTATGGTCTTACTCAAAATGTAAATAAACTGACTCACTTTTGTAATCATACCCCCAATTTTGTCCTGACATGTGACATTGAAACTGAACATGTCACATTTTTTCGCTCTCTCTCTTTTTTGTTTGATCATTTTTTTAACATTTAAACTTACATCAGATCACAAAATCAGTAAAGGTGGTAGCATTCAACTAATTTATATATATCAAGAGACAGATCACAACACCTCATAGAACCATATTATCACAGCAGAGCACTTCGCTCTCAGAGTGCTGGTCTGCTTTTCCTCTCCAATGTAACCTTTACCTGTGGAACCAGCTCCCAACCCAGGTTCGGGAGGCAGACACCCTCTCTACTTTTAAGACTAGGCTTAAAACTTTCC
>JAUYWH010000007.1:1242986-1268512 GCA_034779795.1 Ctenopoma multispine | reverse complement strand
ACACACACACACACACACACACACACACACACACACACACACACACACACACACACACACACACACACACAGTTTCAGGTCAACACCAGTACAAGATGTTTGGACATTGAAGCCATCAAAGAGTGGACTGCTCTTAAAGCTACAGGAGACATGATCTACAAATCGTTTTTTGTCAGTATTTTAGTTTCTTTCTCTCTCACCTCATGGCCTGAGCGCCGAGGACAGAGAGCATCGATTTCGTCAAAGAATATGACACAAGGGGCAGAGTTGCGTCCTCTCTGGAACACCTGTCTGACTGCTCGCTCGCTCTCACCAACATACTGTCAGACAGAGAGTCATCAGTTGTTCTGACATCAGGTATCTTTATCAGTGGCTGTCTTATTGCTGTGATGTCTGCTGTCAACACAGCTACTGAAGACCGCACAGGCAGCTCACACCACATCATTATGTTCCTGCAGCTCAGTGACTCACCATGTTGAGCAGCTCTGGACCCTTGACAGAGATGAAGTTGAGGCCTGACTCATTGGCCACTGCCTGTCAGGGAACAACACAGTGAGACACAGTCGCACAGCCTGCTGAAAAGTGTGGCAACTTATTTGCAGAATGTAACCACCTCCTAAAACCACAACTTGTGCTTTTTATATATCTGTTTGGGCACAGATTAATGCCATAACCCTTCCCTTTCTGCCTGGTCTGTTTAACCTGCCCTCTGCAGGCATCTCTGTAATGTGTTGGCATCTGGCTGAGCAGCCACAGATATGACTAATACCAGTTCCTTTTCTCTTTCTCTCAGCTCTACAGCTGCAGGTTTTGGTTTCTTTTAGTCAATCAATTAATAGTAGCTAAATTACAGCAGTAAGACAAGATACAGACTTGATGTGACACTAATAGTGATCTTCTCATTTCACTCTGTGAAAGAAAGCAATTAATTGATTAATTGATGGGCTTGATTTTGCATTCTACTCTTAGCTCTTACAAATAATTTAATGTTCAAGCATATTCCCAGGACTGATCATAAGATTACTCTAGAAGGACAGAAATACTAAGCAGGCTTATGAAATCAGACTAAACTGATCATTTAGGACTGAATTACAAAATGTAAGATGAAAACTACGGGATACCTTCGCAAGCAGTGTTTTTCCACACCCTGGAGGTCCAGCCAGCAGCACTCCAGAAGGAGCAGTGAGTCCCAGAGTTTTGAACTGCTCTGGAGAACGCACAGGAGCCTGCGGGACACACACAGCTGTGTCACTGGAACAGACTTAGAATCCAAACATTCAGCATGAGTACATGCTCAACCTGCTGGTGTTGCAGCTGCTGTACAGAGCACCTCAGTGCTGGCAAAATATGCCAAACTGATTCCATTTCTGAAGACAAATGGCAGTGTAACATTCTTTACTGTTTGGACTCCTGCTCTTACTGACTGGTTTTGATAACCAACCTGTTGTCTGCTGAAGGTTGAATCAGCTGTAACAAATAGTGTTAGTGTCTCTGCAGCCTGCATCAGTACTGAGCCAAAGATTGTTTGTGAGAAAATATGTTGCACTCACAGGGCTGTACCTCATGTGATATATTTGATGTGATATATTATGTATATTAACTTGGGTTCAGCTGAGCCTCACTTGTAATGAAGGATGTGTTACATTAAGTATCAAAAACCTTTTTTGTTTTTTACCAGTATGGCCATGGTGAGCTCCTCTCTGATGTCCTGCAGGGCTCCCACATCCCCCCAGGTGACGTCGGGCACCGTAGTGAAGCCTTCCCTCTTGGCTGACGGCT
Organism: Ctenopoma multispine; assembly: GCA_034779795.1. Taxonomy (NCBI): domain Eukaryota; kingdom Metazoa; phylum Chordata; class Actinopteri; order Anabantiformes; family Anabantidae; genus Ctenopoma; species Ctenopoma multispine. The sequence goes on along the minus strand of JAUYWH010000007.1, from coordinate 1,266,733 downwards.
GGACACTGGCCAGAGAAGCTTGGAAGTCTGACATAAGAATGGACAGACTGGCCAGCTCTTCCTTTGTCAGCGTCTCCTTGTTCTTTAGCAGGCGCAGCAGGTGACACAGCTCCCCCTGCTAGACAATTCAATTCAATTCAGCTTTATTTATATAGTGCCAATTCACAACACAAGTCATCTCAGGGGACTTTACAGTGTAAGGCTTAAGACCTTACATATTATATAAATATATACAGAATAATGTAGAAAACCCAGCAGTCCCACTTTAGCAAGCACGTAAGGCAACAGTGCAGTGGAGAGGAAAAACTCCCTTTAACGGAAGAAACCTCCAGCAGAACCAGGCTCCTGGTGGGCGGCCATCTGCCTCGACCGGTTGGGGTGAGTGGACAGAGGAGAGAGAAAAGAACAACAGGCAACAGAGATCAGTACAACAACAAGGAGCAGCAGACGAGGCACTGGGCAGGTTGGCTGGACCAGTAACTACAGCTCCAGGGTTGACGATACCTGAGGAAAGATATAGATAGAGAAAGAGAGGGAGAGAGAGGACGAAGCACAACTAGGGGAGAGAGAAGAAACAAAGTTGCTCACAACTCAGGAGATGGAATGCATTTAACCACCAAAAGTTTAAACACAGAACTGGGCACTGCTATGACACAGTCAACTAACTGACTGTCAGATCAGGTCACCAGAACCAGTGATGAAGCAGGAGACAAGATGGAGACAAAATAGATATGGGTCTCACATGCGCAGGTGTGAGTCTTGCAGCAGGCTGTTTCGTAGTCTCTCGCTTTGTGATGTCTTTTTCTCCTCAACTTTCTTTAACTTATTTTTTTTCCTGTCTTTTTAGTAAATTGTTTAGTTAATTAAGTCCTGCCCTCTCATGTTGTTTGAGAGAATTTTTCTTTCCATCTAAATACTTGGAATTATACTTTCTCTTCTCCGTAAGACAGATGCACAGTAGCTGCATCACTATGGAACCAGCTTTGTTTACTCGCAGGATCAGATGATCACACTGAGGACACTCAACATTACCAATCTAACTTTGGCAAGAACTTTCTGTGAGGGAGCATGTCTATAGGCCTGATATTGAACTGTTGGGACTACATCCATATTATTTGCCCTGAGAGTTTTCTCATGCCATTTTAATTGTCGTTTACATTCCTCCATCTGCTAACACTGCTGCTGCTTGTGACGTCATACAGACTGTCACTTCCACTCTGCAGACTACACACCCTGACACCCTCTTTATCATCTCCAGAGAGACTTTAATCACGCCAATCCCAATAAAACACTTCCCACATTTAACCAGTATGTGAGCTGTCCCACCAGGGGGGAGAAGACACTGGATCTAATGTATGCTAATGTAAAAGAAGCATACAGCTCCCCTGCCCTCCCACCCCTGGGCAAGTCAGATCACAACCTGGTTCACCTACTTCCTCAGTAGACACCCTTAGTTTAGAGGCCGCCGGCCACTAAAACAGTAAAGAACTGGGCGGGGAGGGCAATGAAGCGCTACAGCCGTGCCTTGAAGTTACAGACTGGAAGACTCTCTGTGAGCCTCAAGGTGATGATATTGATGGACTGACAGACTGCATTACAGATTACATTAATTCTGTGTTGACACCCCATGTACCCAGAAAAACAATTCGCTTCCCCAACGACAAGCCCTGGGTAACTAAGGATGTCAAATCTATACTGAACGAGAAGAAAAAGGCATTCAGGTCTGTAGACAGGGAGGCAGTTAAGAGGGTCCAGGGGATACTGTCTGTCAAGATCGGGGGGGAAAGGAGGCTTACAGGAGGAAACTGGAACAAAGCCTCCAGGAGCAAAACACCAGGGTTGTGGAGCTGGACCCTCTACACGTTGTATCCGAGAGAAGGATGATGTCCAAACTCCACTCAATCCTTGACAATCCCTCCCACCCACTTTTCACAGTGTCCCGGCTGGACAGAGGAGCACTTTCAGCCAGAGACTGATCAACGTCAAGTGCTCCACAGGGCGCCATCATTTCTGCCTATGGCCATCAAACTGTACAACTCCTCTCCTTTAGGTAAAGGGAAGGGGGGAGGACTACTGTCATAATCATATTTATTATCAGATAACCCCACTACATTACACACTGGACTGATTTGACTGGAAATGACCTAGTTTTATTAATTTTTTATTATTTTTGTTCTGTAAATTGAGTATTTAGTATGTGTTGGTGTTAATCTTTTCTGGTTATGATTCTCTTTCTTTCTTTCTGTTTGAAAGGAGAGCTGCTGTAACATGCAAAAATAATTTCCCTCTGGGATTAATTAAGTTTTTTGAATCTTGAATCTAAAGCTGCTTATAAATGTGTTCCATAGTCCAGCTACAGTGTATGTATTATAGAGTGATGAACCAACACGTCATGGAAGTGTAAGTCCACCTACAGATACTGTACCTGTCCTGACTCGTCCTGACATTCCAGGCTGACAGGTGTTGTCTGTACCTCTCTGACCTCCCCGTCGGTCACGGCAGTCTTGGGCTGAACTCTGCTTTCTAGCGGATCGTTAGCCGAGCTCTGGCTTTGGCTTCTTAATTCCAGCAGAACCCTGTTGACGGCACTCATTGCGGCTTCCCGGCACAGAGCCATGAGGTCAGCACCCACGTAGCCTGGGGTGAGCCGGGCCAGCTGCTGGTAGCTGAAGTCCTCCGGCAGCTTAAGCTTTCGACACAGCGTCTTCAAGATCCTGACAGGACATAGAATATTCAGTTGTCATGTTTAAAGTCAAAGGCAGTGAGCCCAAATCATGGTGATTTGAAAGCTCCAGCTGCTTGTTGACTTAAAAAATTACTCTTTTTACTTTTGTGCAATACAAATTGTTAAAATTAATAAGCTATTGATTAATTATCAACATGTTTACAAAATAATGCTGCAATCATTCTTTCTCAATAAGTCTGAATGACTGACTTAAGACGAGCTGCTTCATCAGGGATACCCAGGCAGATCTCTCTGTCGAAGCGTCCAGCTCTGCGCAGCGCAGGGTCCAGGGAGTCTGGCCTGTTGGTGGCGCCAATCACCAGAACCTGAGCTGTCACTGTTAGACTGTTCAAGTCTGACAGAAGAACATAGAAAATGTCATTTCACCTGTAAGAGTCCACTTGTAGTTTTACTTCAGTTTTAAAACCAATGGTTCATGTCTCTGTACATTCCACTGCACATCTTTGAACATGGCATTTCAAATTTTACCCAGAACACAAGTACACTGTAAGAAATCAGGGCCAAGACATACACAGGCATGATAGTGGAAAAAATTCCTGAGCCTGAACTTTTAGAGTTAACCTTAACCTGCGAGGGTGGGTTTATCCTCTTTCTTACATAAAGTGACGAGTGGATGAAGGAGCACAAGTTAATTTTTAAATTAGCCATGCGATCATTGAGGGTGGATCTGCCGTGGCTGTTGCCTCTGACAAACATGAGGTTTGCTCGGACAACTGCTTTATGACTAGGGTCTAATTCGTGCAGTGACAGCACTTTTTCCCCCGCTAGTTCCATATAGCGATTACTTGCACACAAAGTGCAGAAGCATGATCCTGGTTGCCATTTATTCCTTATGTCTTTATCAACATCTTTGGTGTCTTCCCTTGGCTTTATAAATGTACTCAGGGTATATACATCAATCCTGAAGTTGAATTTAATACTTTAATACGTTTTTCAATACCTCCTGAATATTTTTTAAAACCAACACAACATTAAGCTGAAACAGTTTTAATTGACAACCTTTCTAACTTTTAAACTAATTTTTTAGATTTATACACCGTCTTTTCCAGCACAACACAATTTAAAAAGTCAACTGAATGCCTGACTCTCACCTGATCTAAGATCTGGTTCAGGTTTTGGATCAGGTTTTGGAGATTCCACTATTAAGGTTATTTTCCAGAATAATTGCTGTGATTTATCAGAAAAACTGAATGCTGTATTTAACTAAACTGTTAGTGACAGATTCATTTCCTGAGGTGGGAAGTAACGAGTTACATTTACTATTTAAATCATAACGAGTTAAATATAAGCAGAGTTTTGTATAAGTTAACACTTTGATTTTATCTCCTTCACCGTTTCATCCTTGTTTATTTTTTAGCGTCACATTCCGTCCTTTCAAAATAAAACTTAAGTTTTATTGGAAATAACAAAATAAAAGCGATCGCCTAAATTATCTGAGCAAAAACCTTAAACAAGTTACATATTGCTCACACAGCGTGTTGATGTCATTTACACTACTTGAAAGATTTTTCACTAAATAATATTGTGAGTTAAAAATCCTTTATGCAAAGGGTAAATCCAAAATAGTGATCTCACTGTGAAAGCAGACCTTGTGAAATGTTTGTATGAATTCAGATCAGACATTAAAATCTAGTCCACACATGTCAAATTAAATTATAACCAATATTTCAAAATAATTCAAACTCATGGCAACTGGATTTGTTTTTTGTTTAGTTGAAGATACTTGGTTGAGCAGTGAAACGTTTCAACCTAACAAGAAAGAAATCCAGTTGCCAGGACTCAACGTCCAGATATCTTCACATGTAGTTTACGTGCTACGTGATGTAGCAGACAGTGAATGATTAAACACATGAGAAATTAAGCAGTTCAAACATACATACCTACTGTAGGTTTTGGTTTAAAAAGCTTTAAGTTGTGAGAAAGTAAGACTTGTAAATTTGTGTTTCTTGTGCCTTAAATTGTTATTTTGTAAAGATGTTATTTATTTTTACCATTTTGTTTTAATTTATTATTCAGAAATACCAGAATTTGCACATTATTTTATATTTTGGTCTGTCTGGTTACATCATTTCTAAATAAATTAGACATTATGATCAGACAGTTACTCACTACTTGAGTAGTCTTTTAATCAAGTACTTTTTTACTCTTACTTGAGTAATTTTTTGGATGACTTCTTTTTACTTCTACTTGAGTAATATTATTGTAAAGTAATGCTACTCTTATATGAGTAAAATTTTTGGCTACTCTACCCACCTCTGGTCATTTGACATTACTAAAATAACACCTGCATTGATGTTTTAGCCCAGACAGTCCAAAAATATGACAGATTAAAATTCAGTGTATGCCTTGTGTTTCCAATGTTTCCCCTAGTATAGGAAGGATATTTTCTCTTCAGCACCACAGCACAACAGGAGCTATACAGTATATACCTATAGAACAGGTCTGTACCTTGTTCGTATACTAAACAAACTAAACAGCCTCATGTTATTTATCTTATCTCATTTCTGTCTCTACACGGTCACCTTTACTATTCTCTGATCGGTTTCATGCACAGCGGAGCCCTGCCCGATTGCAACAAGTGCGCGCACACATCCGCGGTCAGAGCACGAAACTTGAAAATTTAATACCTTGTGAAATGAAGATTAATATGTTTTAATACTTTTGTAATGGCCTACATGTTTGCTTATGCGATTAACCACCTGGATTTGTATCAATCTGTTTGGCCAAGACCCAAGGGTCTACCCTGTTTTTGAGTGGCTTATTGGCTAGTAGGCCTATTGTTGGTGTGGTTGACAGTGAAAGCTGCACTCTGAGCTGCGCCTCTCAGACCTAGTGTCAGATCACAGATTTTTTTTTTCACAGCCACGTCGGTACGCCGGAGCCTGAATGCTATCAGCCCTGCATACACCCCTGATTCTGTGTGACTGTTATATGTAGATGTAAACTCAAGAGTTTACTTGACCCTTGAGCTGGTGTATTTTTGAAGTTTGTGGTTTTAGAACAAGACAAACTCACTCTGTGTTTGGTTTAGATTCGCAGATGTCTGACGGGATTTCACTTGGTTTGATCTTTCCAAATAAGGTGTTTGTATTTATGTGTTGTTCTGGGATTGGCTAAACTGGGGAAATTGTTCCCCAGATTTTCCCTGACAAATCCTGAAAAGATCAGGCTGTCCAGTCAACATGGAGCTACTGTGATAGATATAAAACCTGAACCATTCCTGTAACATCCACCAGTCAGACATTTAGTGGCATCAAGCTTCAGGAAGTTCAACTAATTTCATAAAAAAGAATTTAAAATGTCCAAAGGTAGATTTAGACTAACGTATAGCTGACATTCCACTAAGATCAGTGACTATTAAACATTTCCTGTCAGAAATCTGTGATATAGATTTCAAATAATAATAAAAAGAGAAATATGTTTTCCTATCATGTTCGTCCATGATAAAATTGAGTCCGAATGCAGTGTATGTTACCGTCCATGCAGGTTAGCAGCTGGGCTACAATCCTCCTCTCCATGTCTTTAGAGGCCACCTCTCTCTTCGGGGTGATGGCATCTATCTCATCTATGAACAGGATACATGGAGTCGAGCTCTGCATGGAGAGAAAAGAACCAGTGATGTTCAAAGAGCAAGATGTGACTCACCATGTGCTTCCAGAGTATTCCAGTCATTCTCTCCAGGCATCCTCCCAGATCCAATACTCTAATAGTCCATAGTTGTTGTATATTGTCCTCCAGGTCCGCTGGGGAACTTTGCAGAGGAACTGGACACAACTCTCTCCACCATTGTAGATGAGGAACTACCCCTTGTGCTACTGGGAGACTTGAACCTCAACCTGCTCAAGCCACAAACAGTTCTCAGTTTCATCTCCGCATCCAACCTCACACTTCTCAGCACGCCAGAAACGCACAGAGCTGGTAAGCAATTAGATCTCGTACTTACATGCAACTGCTCATTGACCAACACATCTGTCACTCCTCTACATGTATGTTGAGGATGTATGTTACATGTTCATTCAATTTAGACTATCCCCCATGGCATGCACCACATCCACATCACACTTAACCCATTTTCGTCGTAATCTCTGCACCCTCTCCCCTAATCCACTGTCTTCTGCTGTCTCCTCTGAGCTTTCACCCCTAGATATTCTCTCTATTCAGGACCTTAAATGTGCCACAGATACCCTCTGCTCTACACTAACCTCTTGCCTTGATAAACTCTGCCCTCCTACCTCAAAACCGACACATACAACCCCGCCCTCTCCATGGATCTCTGATGAGGTTTGCTACCACAGGACTAATCTCAGAGCAGCTGAAAGGCAATGGAAGAAATCCAAGTGCCCGGCTGAACTTAGTAAGTATCAATCTGTCCTAACATCGTTCTCTGCTGCTGTCACCACAGCAAAAACTACATACTTCCAGGATAAGGTAAGCAATTGCACAGACACTCGTAAACTATTCTCTACCTTCAACCGCCTCCTAAATCCTCCCCCACCTCCCCCCTCTACTTCTCTCTCACCTGAAGACTTTGCTACCTTCTTCACAGAGAAGGTGGCAGCCATTAGCAAACAATTCTCACCCCCTAACCCCAGACCCCACCCCTCTGTTACCCCTGAAACTAGAACACTGTCTGCAATCACTCCACTCTCGGAATTAGACGTGTCTAAGCTTCTCTAGTCAAGTAACCCCACCACCTGCTCCCTGGATCCCATCCCCTCACACCTCCTTCAGTCTATATAACCCACTCTCTGCACTGACATACGTCCTAAATTCTTCACTCACAACAGGAACATTTACCACTGCATTCAAACAGGCTCTCATTGCTCCCCTGCTCAAAAAACCCACACTAAACCCTTCCCTACTGGACAGCTACCGCCAACTCTCCAACCTTCCATTTCTTTCAAAAATTCTTGAAAGAGCCGTCTTGGCACAACTTTCTTCATTTCTCCATGAGCATAATCTACTAAAGCCTTTCCAGTCTGGTTTCAGGAAAGGATATTCGACTGAAACCTCCCTCCTAGCAATGGTGGATGACCTTCGTGCTGCAAGAGCTGCTCGCAGATCATCTGTCCTCATCCTACCAGATCTGTCTGCTGCCTTTGCCACGGTTAATCTTCTTCTCACCACACTGTCAGATTTAGGAATTACAGGAACTGTACTTAATTGGTTCACCTCTTATCTTCAAGACAGGTCCTTCCAGGTATCATGGGGAGGTGAGACATCTACACTCTCTAAGGTAACCACAGGGGTCACACAAGGCTCTGTCCTTGGCCCCCTTCTTTCCTCACTATACCGTTGTGACATTTATAAATGTCATGTAATTGTCGATAAAAGCCTTTGAAACATATGAAGTGCAAACTTTGTGAAAACTAATATTTGTGTCATTCTCAAAACTTTTTGCCACGACTGTACACTCGCTCAGTTGGTCACATCATCCAATCCCATGGCTTTTCCTATCACTTCTGAGCTGATGACACTCAGCTCTATCTGACCTTCCCACCAGAGGATACCACTATCTCAACAAAAATTTCAGCCTCTCTCTCATACATCTCGGCATGGATGTCTGAGCAACACCTACAACTGAACTTATCCAAAACCAAGATCCTGATTTTTCCAGGCAACAACTCCCCTCAGCAAAACATCTCAATTCAAATCAGCTCGCTACTGCTAACACCTACGGAATCTGAAAAAAGCCTTGGAGTTTGAATAGACAACAAACTGAGTCTGAACAATCATGTGGCTGCGACCTCCAGGTCCTGCAGGTTCACTCTCTATAACATTCGTAAGATTATTTTCTCTCACGACAGGCTACACAGCTCCTAGTCCAGGCAATGGTCATCACCTCTAAACTCTACTATTGCAACTCTCTCCTGGCTGGAGCTTCTGGGGTCACTATCAAACCCCTCCTGATGGTCCAAAATGCGGCAGCCTGCCTCATTTTCAACCAGCTGAAATACACCCATGTCACACCTCTTCTGACCTCTCTCCACTGGCTCCCAGTAGCTGCTTGCATTCAGTTTAAATCCCTGATGCTTGCCTAAAGGTCTGTAAATGGAACTGCACCCTCTTCTATCAACACGCTATTAGTAAGCTACACTCCTGCACGCCCTCTCAGATCGTTGTCGTTGTCCCTGGCTGGTGAAACAAATTGCCCTGCTCCATTCGACTAGCTGAGACTATCACCACCAACATTTGAAAGCTCACTTGTTTAAAAAGTATTTCAAAGGAGTCTAACACACACAAACACACACACACGCGCACACCCACTCACAAAATTGTCTAGAACTAAACAATTCCTAGCATGTTCTTCATCTTGACGAGTTAGGCCTTATCATGGCTCTTAGTTTGTAGTAACTCAGAATTTACGGAATCTGAATGGTAATTGCTAGTGTCTTCTCCTTGAAAGTCGCTTTGGATAAAAGCGTCTGCCAAGTGAAGTAATGTAAAGTAATGGTAAGTAAAGTAATGTAAAGTAAAAATGTTTCATATATCAATAACACAAGATACAGAGTATCTTGTTTGCTGTGTTGCTAATATCGCCAGTAGATACTATATTAAGTCAGGGCTGGCTCTACGCTGGGGCAAGAGGGGGAAACGCCCCCTTAAACAAACCTCCTGCCCCCTTAAATCAAACTTTTAGTAGTTGAGACCTCTTGTTCACTCTTTTCCTCCGGGCTCTGTTTGTGTGCAGGCTCACACAGCACCTGGCAGAGATCCCCCAGTCCCCCTCTTCCAGCTAAGCATTTAATGTGGTGTCAGGTTTCTCAGTCTGCAGTGCAGAGCAGAATCAGCAGCAAATCTCTGTTGTCAAAATCATAGCGACTCGTGAGATAATTAACAACAACTAAAAAATACATCTATATTTGTACAGTCAGTGGAGGTCTAGTTCATTGTTCTTCTCATAGTTTCTGTCTGGTACAGAAGTGTTTCTTTCTCGATCCCACAAGCACCACTCTGCTGCATAGAGCCGACTGGAGGAGGATTCCAGGTCTTCAGAGGTCTGTCAGATCCCGACACAAAACCCTGCCCCAGCTTTCAACTCATTTTCTCGTTACTGATGTAATCACAGCCATTTCAGTAAAGTAAACCCTTTTTAGTTTTTATGAATATTGGCTATATTGAGAGGATTTATTTTATTCTTACTTTATTTTGCAAATGTATTTGCTAATTAGGTCATCCAATTAAGATACATTTTATATTGTTGGTTGTAAAGATCTAGATTGTTATTATTATTTAATGTTTTTAGTAGTTTTTATTTTAATTTTTCAAGACTTGGTGAATTTACCTCTGAGATTAATAAAGTTTTTTGAATGTTGAGTCTTTTTTTAACTTGGCCTACCCTTTTTAGTTTTGTTAATATTAGTATGAAGTGTTATTGTTGGGTTTGAATATATTTGATATAGGCCATCCAATTATGGTAAATGTCATAATTATATTTTATAAATTTATTTATTTTCCAGTTCCCCCCCCCCCAATCGCCACAGTGTGCCCCTTCATATTTCTGTCTGCCCACTCATATATATCTGTCTAGAACCAGCCCCATATTAAGTACCTCTACAGTGTTACCAAAAGTATGTACTGTTTTAACAGAGTGTGATTTGGGTTATGCTCTGTCTCTCTTCAGATGTCCAGTTAAAATGTAGGATATACAGCACTCCATTTAAATGGGTGCAGTGGACAATAGAATAGACAGAATGGCCTTATTAAAAATAAGAAAAGCACTACTGACCACAGCCAGGTCAAACAGCTCTCTGAGCTTTTGTTCAGACTCCCCGCTCACTCCAGACACCAGCTCCGGAGCAGACACCTTCAACATGGGCAGCTGCAGCTCCTGAAACACATCACTCTTAATTCACAAACCCAAAATGAGCAGAAACTCTGTAGTAACTAATACTAATGTTTAGTAGCAGTTGGTGTCAAATGATATCAGTTCCACATCTTTCCAAATAGCTGATGATTTGTGACTGCACCAGCATGCCGGTGACTTTAACTGAGCAGATGTATAGTAGTCCTTAATGCACAGCTGGGAGAGCCCACTGCTTTCTTTAGGTAATTAAGTTAAAGGTCCGGTATTTTATCTGGGGCCTCTTACTGCTCCACACAACTCCAGTTTCAGCACTCACCCCAGCCACAGCCTGGGCCAGCAGAGTCTTTCCACAGCCAGGAGGTCCATGGAGGAGGAAGCCCCTCGGGGGAACCATTCCCAGCTGCTGATACACCTCTGGGTGTCGCATGTGGATCAGCAGCTTACACACCTCCTATAGCATAGGTAAATAACAGAAAGTGGAATTAACATTACAAACAGAACACAGATTGTGTGGCCTTTAAGACCTCTGCCTCAGGAGACTGACGGAAATGCTGGACTCATTTTACCGGAAGACATTTGGAACAGAAACGTTTGCAAGGCTTCATCAGGTACTAACCGTTAATGTCTCTTCGTTACCCCCTATGTCTTCAAACTTGAGAGTGGGGCACTGAAGCTCTGGTGACTTTGATTTAGCTGAGAAATAATTCATAAGAAAAAAGAAAGGCTTGTAATGAAAAATAACTTGAGGGCCACAGACATGACAATTTAAACCCTGAAGCAGTCCAAAAAGCTCTTAAACAAAATACCAGTATCAATAATAAAAATATTTCAGCTCTGTTCAATAAAGTTGACATTAGTGTGTGATGTTCAGTACAAGCTGAAGAATCTGAAGTGAGTATAGAAACATTGAAGCACCTTTCTTTTTCAGGCTGCCAGGCTCAGTTGTTTCAGTGGAGCCTTTTGTCCTTTTCTTGGATTTTCTGTGCAACTTCTCGGGCTCCAGCATGGACACATCTGTCTGCTGGGAGCAGAAACACATGGCAGACGGTGTATAAGATGAGTCACAGCTCAAGTCTTGAGCATTATTTCCTTTGCTTGTGTCTCAGTCCCTCAGTCCCCCACTTTCAGCTAGTGTGTCTGTCCGTTTCCATGAAGGATGTTGTCATGTTCCTTCTCTCTCCTCAAATATTGCTCCTTGCTTCTCAGAGCTAATATAAGAGACTTGAGATGGTGGAACATGGCTTGACGCCTGGGTCAAGTGAGGATCATATAAGAGACTTGAGATGCAGCCAGTGTATTGATTGCTCACTTGTGTTAAGGTGAACTAACCCAAAACTCATCAAGCATCCTGATTTACAGGATGGCTATGTCTGTTACACAGACATAGCCTCCAAAAGTACTTACATTCGTAGGCGTATTAGTCAGCTCCTCGTCACACAGGTCGATGAGGATGTTGCTCTTCTCAGGTCCTCTGCCTCTATCGATGAACCAGCCCCCTGTGGAAACCAATGTCCCTGCACTAGGAGAGGGGTTGGCTGTGCCTACAGCTGGACTGCTGGGTGCAGGCTGGTCTCTCCTCGGTGAGCAGGTATCTGAATCAGGGTTTCCTTTCCGGTACAGAGATGTGAGGGAGCTGTTCAAGTGGTTGCTGGGCTGTGGTTGATAAAAAACAGAAACCAGGATCGATTTCAGCTCAGATGATTTCACGTTTTCACAAACACACTACTGTCCTCATATGTAACCTTCACATTGTTTCTTACCGGGTTCTCCACAATCTGGTCTTCACTGTCAGAGGACTCCTCTGAGCTGCTGCTGCTTTCACTGTGGACACAAGTTTGTACTGCATTAGCTACACATTTTGCAAACATGTGAGAGCAGAGCAGAGAAAAGGAGGTGCTTTAACTGGCCTGACTAACCAGGCAGTAAGCAGAGAGTCATTTACCCCGTGATCTGGCTGCGCTTGGCTCTCTTAGCCAAGTGTTTGCCCTCCAGGTCATTCAGCCCAGACTCCTTCATGATGGCTTCATACACTAGTAAGAGACAAATCACAACTGCTCACAGGACAGATTCCAAAAGTGTCAGTCCATGGAAACTGGAATAGATTGGCTGTTACATGAGGATGGACATATTATTTTTGTTTTCTTAAAGATACTGAATATTTATTTTATTTTAAGATAAGGTCTTTTCGGACGATAATGACAGTCATTCACTGATCATAAATAAATTAAACCAGTCACTTTAACTCTTGCTCCTGTCCTTCTATTAGCAGGGACTTTTGTGAATTCACAGTTTCAAATAAGTCCCCAGAGAACACATGCAAGTCAACCTACTTTTACATTGAATTTAAACATCAATCTGCTAGTGCTGATTACCTTTCTCTACTTGAATTCTGAACGCTGTTTTGTTCCTTCTGCCATAGTCCATTCTAAAGACACAAATATATGTTTATCACAAGACTTTTCATTTACACACAAACAATAAGAAAGTAATACTGTTTCCAGCATAGCCTGAACTGACAGCAGCTGGCCTTGTGCTGCATTCAGGTACAGAATGTGGGTCATCCGTCTGTGTTGTGACGTGTTCAGGGACAAGAGTGTAGATCATCAGTATTTCCCCAACCACACACAAAAAAGTATGAACTAAACCATGGATTTGAGTAGAAAGATTTTTTTGTTTGTTTGTTGAATCTTTTACTAATATTCAGTACAAGACACAGACAAGATCACTATTTGGAAGAACTTGCCTGTACAGTTTTTGAAGTTCCAGTCCCATGGCTGAAAGATTGACATATTCCCTGTTGCTGGACGCCAAATACTGAAAGCAGAATTTAACAGCCCAAAAAAGCTTAATACTGACATGGATTATGAGAAATGCAGGCTAAGTCTCTCATCACATGAACTTAACAAGACAAACATGAGAAAATCAAGAATCTCATTTATGTGACATTATCATGTTTGTCTCCCTCATGACGTCATGGATTGGTAGCTCAATCATCTAACGTGTTGTACACACCAGGTGTGTCCTTGAGCAAGTCAGCGCTAGTTCCCCGGGCACCGCCTGTGGCTGCCCACTGCTCCCCCCAAGGGAGGGATGGGTTAAATGCAGAAGTCAAATTTCACTTTAACGTGTAAATGTGATCAATGACAATAAAGCTGATTATTATAATTATTATTAATAGTAATAAATTATTCCACCATTTATGACAGCCATCCCCGTCTCCTAATGTGATTAGCTCTGTGTATATAAGAGATGCAGCTTAAGAAAAACTGCTCATGTGCTTCTACAGATTCATAAGGTAACACAAACAAGCAGCTCGGGCAGAATAAGACTTGTACCTTCTCCACTCTGTGTCGCAGGCGACCGTCCAGACAGCCTCCGCCTCGGTTCTTCATGTCTGTGGTTCCCTCAGCTTGCAGCAGGACACACATTCAGAACAAGAATAAAATTAGAAATATAATCAGAGCAAGAACTCTGCACTCGCTTTAAAACAAGGATCAAATAATGTAACAAATAACATTACTTTCTTTTGTTCTATTCTCTAACTCGTCAATCTAGCATGGGACTATTTTTTTGAATGGAAGTCGTTTATCGGCTTAATCAATTCTAAATTAAAGGTGAAGTTACTGGTGTTTTCAAACAAACCTTACTGAAACTACTCATAGGTTGAAAATATTTATGATCATTTGTGATTACATAGATATAAAGAGAATACAGATGTTATGTGAAAAAAGTACATTTTCTTTCACAAGTCTCAGTTTGTCACATAACTCGATATTGGTCTTTATGGTATATGTCATTGATTAGATTTAGCTCCAGCCAGAGGTGAAAGAGGAACTTGCCTTAAAAAGTACCCAGTACAGTAAGTCAAAATATACTTAAATTACCTTTAACGTAAGTTAAAGTCTTAAGCTCAATATGCAAAATGATACATGACATTATTGAATTAGAATTACAATGCTTTCTTCTGATTTGTAATGAAGCAAAAGTAAAATTACAACATGAAAACACTGATGTAAAGTACAGTACCTCAGAAGTGTACTTAAGTACAGTACCTGAGTAAATGTACCTAGCTCCCTCCTACCTCCGGCTATAAGTACTGTAAAATGAAAATGATGTGCTAACAAACCCCGACTTCCCTACTTCACAGAGCACCAAAATTCCGATAAATAAGGATATGTACAGGTTATAATATTTGAAGTGGCACATTTAACAGTGACAGGGATGCAGAAACTGACAAGACTTAACCCAAACACACTAAGCCTGAGGAGTTTAAGTCAAACTAGCAGTTTTTATGAGATATTGCTACATGGTTACTGGTTACTTACCTCAGCAACAGAAACACCAACACATTAAAAACTGTCACTATTTCATGTGTTATACTCACTGTGAACTAAAACACCGAGTCCGGCAACGTGACTACAGAAACACCACTTACCCCAGAAACGAAAATGAATATATCCGGGTCAGGCTTTTCAAAATAAAACGCAGTCTTTAATACTCCTTTTATAAATAACACTTTAAGTTTACAAATATTCTAACACGGGGTTTCTAATGAAGCCATATGGTATTTCAGTATCACTTTCACTTAGTTTAACAGTTTTCCTGACATTCTACACGTTTTTCTAGAATATATCAGTGTATTAAAATCTGAAATAACAGAACAATTACGTTTACACTGCAAGTACACAGCATAATAACTGACGTAACGTTTACGTATTGAGCAATTTTAGTTTAGTTGTAACTTATATGAAATATTTAGTTATAATACAAATGTATTATTTTACTGTTTTGCCATATTTTGGTATTCTTTTGCTAGATTTATAGAATACAAACTAAGAAACTGTTACATGTATTGACTGAAGGAGAGAAACAGAGCAGAGTGGCTCTAGCTTTCACTTCCTCGTCAGGTTGTTTGACAGCTACACTTCCTCGTTAGACTTTGAAAGAATTTAGCGTGTATGTTGGTCGGTGGGACAGTCATGAAGGACGGTACCGGAGCAGATGAAGCGGCGGACGTTTCCCGCCAGGAGCTTTTTGAAGCTTATGTGAACTTTTACCGTCAGCTGTGTACAGAGGTTGGGCCGTGCCGCGATGACTGGCTCGTGGGGAAGGCGACTCAGTACCTGCTGAGGGAACCAGAACGGAGAGACGCTTTCACCGTGTTCCCGTTCTACCAGGCTGTGAGCAAGGGCCCTGACGCCCAGGGCGCAGAATACAGGAAACGCCTGTGTGCCTTTATCAAAGCCACCGAGCTGCTGGAAACTCTCTGCGTCAATCTGTTCCTTCAACCGTGGAAGAAGGAAATCAAGACTCTTAAGGTGGAATTTTCCTGTCATTTTTACTTCTTGTCTTTTCTTTGTATGTATAGACACACACACACACACACACACACACACGCATCTTTTCATTAACCACTCCCACCTACCAGGTAACTTTGCTCGTCATTCATGGAATTCAAAAGATGTGCACGCATTGTAGATGCTCTGGGTCAAAGTTTACTGTTCTGCGTATTAATTTGAATTATTACAGCATTAAAATATTCTTAGTCCCTGTGGGTTCAGTGTTTCATGTCAGGCCCCAGTCTTGTCATATTAAATTTCTATACACAAAATTTTGTCTTTCTGTCAGCAGATTCCTGAACTGGTTCTCTACCAGTTTCTGTCTCTGTTTCTTATCTGTCTTTTTCTTTAAATATGTTAATTCATTGGCACCTTTAATTTCTTCATGTTTATACCTGCACTGTAACATCCTGAGATTTTCCTTCACGCCTTTCTCCCTCTTTCCTCATTACTTTCACTCCTGCACAGTAATTAAAACTAATCACAGAAAAACCGGAAGCACTGTTGGAATTTAACCTGTTATTGTTCTTTTATCAATTATCAATCAGTATGTGTTAGAACTGTAGCAATGTTAACAGCAATGCTCTTTACACTATAACACTTAAATGTTCAGAGGTCAAGGTTTTTTTTTTTTAATATTGGTGCTTTCATGAACATGGACTACGTTGTTGGTCAAAGGGAAATTCTGGCACCAGACAAAAAGTTAGGAGTTGATAAAATAAGAATAAATATCTGTGCCACATTTAAATGGATTATAAAAATGTAAGGCTTACCTCAGTTGTTAATTAATACATATCTTACAGAATGATAAACCACAGTTCTATTTTGGCATTGCCAAGATGGTTGATTGAGTTGTATCAGTTCTTGTTTGAGTGCAGGATGTGGTAGGAAGAGGAAACACCTGTAAGCACAGAGTGATTTAACAATGACACACTTACACAAAGACAGAGTGAGCACCATAATTACATATTTAAAACTTAAAAATATTAAAATGCAAAATCAGAATTTCCTGATAGTTCTGTTAAACCTATGTTTTAATAGATGAGACCTGTTTTTAAGGCTCTAACACTATTCATTGGTAACACTAAAATAAGGATACATTAATTAAATTACTTAATGCATTAATAAGCACTAACTAAATGATAAGTATAATGCATCTACTAACCTGTTTACTAATGGTATTTATGTTAACTAAGGCATTCATTTATACATTAATTAATGTTTATAGCAACCCTTATTAGTCTTACCTAATGTAGAAATAACTCTTAACTAATAGTTGAGCATTACACTAAAAACAGTACGTATCAGATCACAAATGTCTCTTGTTTAAATGTATTTAGGGTATACATGCAAATTCAGGTGTTAAGTAACATCAATAAATGGTTGATAAATATGTTAATTAACACGTATATCATGTTTATAACGGAGTGTTATGAATGCTTACTTAAGGCTTATAATTGCCCACTTACTTAATCCTCTTCAAACATATGACATCTTTTTGGTTAAGGTAGAGAACAGTGGACACACCTCTTTTCATGTAGACGTTCATTTATTCACTCAGTTTAATGTAGACATTAAACTTGTCAGTTTAATACAAAAATCCCTTAAGTAACACTTTTAAAATGCCCTGTAGAGCTTAATAAGCCTTATTTAACTGTAAATAACATTTATTGAGGATCTTTGTGACCCTTATTGTAAAGTGTGAACACGTTTCCCTTAAGTAACACTTTGTAAATGCCTAAGAGCACAGAATAAGAATTACATAACCAAGTAACATTTATTAGGGCTGTTTGTGACTTTCATTGCAAAGAAGAAAACATGTATCCCTTTACTAATATTAAAGTGCTGAATAAGATTTATTCAACTGTTATTAACCCTTTCGTAATGCTCTTTATAACCCTTGAAAACAGGTGTTGCTTGTGTAACACTTACAAAATGCAAGAATACAGACAATGCATTACTTAATCATAGATAACAATGTGCTAATGCTTGCTGGTACCCTTGTAAATTTGAGACACGCAGATATTAAACATTAGTAAAAAATTTCCATGTGGTGCAGTGGTAGCACTGTGGCCTCACAGCAAGAACGACGTGGGTTTGGAGTTTGCATGTTCTACTTGTGAACACCTGCGTGGATTCTCTCTGGGTACACTGGCTTCCTCCCACAGTCAAAAGAAATGAATAGATAGACAGATGAACTGGTGGCTCTAAATTGCCAATAGATCTGAATGGTTGTCTGTCCTGCATAGATGACATAGAAGACTTTGTCTGTGTCAATGTTTAAAAAAGTGCATATATAATTAAGTCTATAAATTTTAGATTTATTTGAAAAGAATAAGAAAAACTGTTGTATGACAATAACAAATAATTTTTTGTCACTGCATGTTATTTTGAACTACAGTTAAATCCAAAATTGAAAGCTGCTTTGGAACTGAGATAAGGCCTATGTATACATCGACTGAGATAAGGTCTAACTTAGGGCCTTACTTAGCCTTAGTAACCCTAAGGCTAAGTAAGGAATTATTTATAAAGCTATAGAATTAATATATTTCTGTTTCTGTGTGTCTTTCAGACTTTTACAGGTCCTTTTGTTTACTGTCTACTGCCAGTTCTCAGCAGTTCTACCATTAACTCAGTCCTGGCTTCTATTGGCTACCTGCCCCACACTGACATTCCAAGGTAGGGGACAACTACAGGGAAACCACATAGAGAGCAAATGTAAAGAAGGGTTGATCTAAGTGAAATTCTGTCATCTTTGAAAGGGGCATTTGGTCTGCTTATGGCATCATATTTTTACTAGGGATGTTCAATACTGGCTTTTTTACTGATATCCAATATGCCGATACCAATAAATGCGGGGTCCCCTCTCATAAAAAAAAGGAAACCAAATTTTAACTAACATCACATATCTCCTATCATGCATACTTAAACTTTAAACATTATTACAAGGTGTGCCAAACAAACAAAAATATCTCAAAAACTATACTATTGGATATGACATATTTTGACATTTTGAAAGAGAGAAGTAGCTGAAGAGTTTGATGTATAATATGTGCATGGTATGTAAATGTTTCATTAAAAGAGTAAAAACTTAAGGTTACAACCATAACCCCGGTTCTCTGATAGCATGAGTGAGGCATCTCACTATGGGGTACGCCTCCCCGCGTAGCCCTCTGAAGCTCCTATTCCTTTACGCCAGCCAGGATTGACTGGCAGCTGTTACGTCTGTGTCCAGAGGAGGGGCCTCCTGTCCCTATATGTAGGGTGGACACAGCATCACCAATCCATTCTAAGGAGTCAAGCTCTTCCTCGCGCCACGCAAGGAGGGTAAACCGGCGAGAGATCGTAACCTTAAGTTCTCTTTCAAGCATTCACTCGGTATCTCACTATGGGGATATGCGGACTCCCGTATTGCAAGAAAAGCCCCCGAGATCCGATCACTCCTTGGGAGGAGGGACCCCAGATGGAGCAACGGTCAAAACCACATGAACCAGTGTCATGGCGGTAACATCCAGCTCATAGAACCTCACGAATGTGTTAGGGCCCAGTTAGCAGACAAACAGATATCCTGGAGAGAAATGCCCCTGAAAAGGGCCCAGGACACAGCCACAGGCCATGAGGAATCTGGAGCCCCTTACTGTCATAGATCATAGGTCATAGCATTGTTGTCCACCAACCAGTCGGAGAGACGTTGCTTACATATGGGTGAGGGAAGACTGCAGGCGGTCCAGTCTGGAGGACAGGGTGGGCCCAGAGAAGGTTATGAAGAGCCTCCGGGTGGGGTGCAAGTGGGATGCAACCAAGGGTTCAACAGGTGGTAAGGTGTGAATGCCTTTGTCCTTCATGTCTTCACGGTCAAATGCAGAGGGTTTTTTCCCAGCAACGTGCGATTTCCACTAATGGAAAAAGGCAGGAGCTGCCTCGCTGCTCTCTTTGCCCTCGGTAGCCTCTTCCGGACCAGGGGACGCTCAGCTTCTCCACAGCTCATTTGCACACATGCTGCAAATCCTGTACATCCACACATGCTGCGGTCAACAGGTGCGACGCCCCACCTGCTCGGCGGCCCAGTTGGATAGGAAAAGCTGGAGATCGTCATCATCTTCTCCCTCTGAGAGAAGGGTTTCAAACGCCTCGTCAGAGCCGTCAGATTTGTCATCATCAATACCAGCTGAGGGGCTGCTAGGGTCGCTAGGCTGCAGACGACAGCAGCGGGTCGTGCTGAGACAGAGCAGATAGCTCTGTGTTGTACTATATTTGCCATGTTACTGAGATAGCTTGGCGTGCTAGTCTACGGCAGAGGCTCTTCAGGGTGGAACGTTTGCAATTTTCCCACGAGCCAGTTGAGGCTAGGGCAGTCTGGGCATATTGCAGCCCGAGGAAGGTGGAACACACTGCGTTGGTGTCTTTACCTGATATTTTGCAGCTGCAGTTACACACCCATGGCGGGGGGTTAACATGGGCATTGAAAGGCTAGGTAGCCATAACCAGAGGTAGCCGAATAGCGTGGGTATCCGTTAGGTAAAACACTGGATCAGTGGGCGATAGCGTGGTGGCTAGCCTGCTATTTGCTGGTGTATGTGAACGTTTAGTGGGGTGGACTAAGTTGTTGTGAATACTGAGACTGCCGTTGGCCGCTGGAGGTCAGCGTCCGACAGCTAGCAGGGGTATAAAACAGCTGGTGTCCTGTTAGTGCTTTGTGACTACTATTTGTTGACAGCCTTGCCATTCGTCAATTAAGTGCATGGTGACAGCGTTTTTGACAGATGAAGCTTTGAAATCCTGACTCTATGGTGAAGAGACCAGTGAACGATCACAGCCCAAGCTGGTGATAGCGTTAAACTTAAGTTGAGACCTCTTGTTCGCTCTTTCCCTCCATAATCTGTTTGTGTGCAGGCTCACACAGCACCTGGCAGAGATCCCCCACTCCCCCTCCCCCAGCTAAACATTCAGTCACTGTTAGTATGCAAATGACCCAGTGTAAGATTTCTCAGTCTGCAGGGCAGAGCAGAATCAGCAGCAAATCTCTGTTGTCAAAATCATAGCAACTCGTGAGATAAATAACAACAAATAAAAAATACATCTATATTTGTACAGTCAAAGGGGAACTAGCCCATTGTTCTTCTCAGTTTCAGTCTGGTAGAGAAGTGTTTCTTTCTCAATCCCACAAGCACCACTCTGCTGCATAGAGCCGACTGGAGGAGGATTCCAGGTCTTCAGAGGTCAAACCCTGCCCCAGCTTTCAACTCATTCAACAGTTTTCTCGTTACTGATGTAATCACAGCCATTTTAGTAAAGTAAACCCTTTTTAGTTTTTATGAATATTGGCTGTATTGAGAGGTTTTATTTTATTCTTACTTTATTTTGCAAATGTATTTGCTAATTCGGTCATCCAATTAAGATCAATTTTATATTGTTGGTTGTAAAGATCTAGATTGTTATTATTATTAAATTTTTTTTGTAGTTTTTATTTTTCAAGACTTGGTGAATTTACCTCTGCGATTAATAAAGTTTTTTGAATGTTGAGTCTTGATTTTTTTTTTTGTAACTTGGCCTACCCTTTTTAGTTTTGTTAATTTTGGCAATAGTATGAAGTGTTATTGTTGGGTTTGAATATATTTGATATAGACCATCCAATTAAGGTAAATGTCATGTTTTTAGTTTTTATAATCTGATGATGAATATTTCATTTTATTTATTTATTTATTTTCCAGTTTTCCCGCCTCCGTCGCCACAGTGTGCCCCCTTCACATTTCTGTCTGCCCCCTCATATATGTCTTGTCTTGAACCGGCCCCACTAGGGACTGTTAAGCTGAACACAAAGGTATGCGATCACAGCAGTTGGAGCTTTTCAGATGAAAGCGAGAGGAGTTTTTAGAATGGATTGGTGATGCAGTGTCCACCCTATATATAGGGAGAGAAGGCCCCTCCTCTGGACAAGGACATCACAGTTGCCAGCCAATCCTCGCTGGCGTAGTGGAATAGGAGCTTCTGAGGGCTACGCGGGGGAGGTGTATCACATAGTGAGATACCGAGCGAATGCTTGAAAGACAACCGATACTGATATTACATTTTAATGCCGATTGACCAATAATATCGGACATCCCTAGTTTTTACATATTGTTGCTCTGTGGCAGTGAGTTCAGACTCAGTGAGGATGCTAACCCAGACAGAGGCATGCAGGTGGGCTTTGAGCTGCTATTGGCCAGGGTAGAGTGTTACCACCTACTGGAGCTCCTGGAGAAGGAACATCTGGGACCACAGGTAAGACTAGAAATCATCTCAAATGTGTTGTACTATATTTGCCATGTTACAATCCTGTCAAACAGCAGCTTCTTGTAAATTATGTCGAGTTCGACACTGAAATCAAGTCAAAACTGGTTTTGTTGAAGTTGAAGTTGAAGTTGAAGAAGTGTAGGAGGTGTTTTCAGGTCCATTCTGCTGCTACTTAATTTTTAAATCCAAAACAAAGTAGCTTGAAGACATGCAAACAAATATATTAACATGTATAACAGGGATATAAGGAGGAGACAAAACTAGCTTGTAATGAAAAAAAATATATAGTTCCAGGCTGCATTGATCATAAGATGCTGTAGTATGTAGCTGGATATTATTTTCAAATATGGACTTTGTATGTTCGTAGAGGGCTGCTGTACCCTGTGAGCTACTTGCTGCTCCAAATGTATTGGAATGGCAAGGCCAATTGATTTGTGTTTGCTGTACACTTAAGACATTCAGGTCTATGATTAAAAGATGAATGAGAGAAAAAAGATTTTATTTTCTAGTATTTACACCTCCACAGTTTCCACAACACAGAAGATAACACGTTTTGTATCAAATGACCAAATATTCCAAAGATAATCTTAGTCACGTCTGCCCATGACACTTTATTCCAGAATGTTTGTGGGTCATTCCAGAATTAGAGGACAATTTGGGCATCAAAACCCATGAAAAATCAGCCCTTCATTTTATAATTTCCCAGTATGTGTTTAAGTAAATTAGGGTATAAAGCATCAAATAGTTTGGTTGGTCCAGCTCATGCATTAAAGTTAAGGTTTTTCTGAGCTATTTTACTTCTTTGTGATATGCTTGGCGCAACCCTGTTACAGATACTTAAAAAGCTAAAAAAAAAGAGTATATTTAATTTTATTTTTAAATTAATTCCATACCATGAAATAAAGAACATAACTTTAACATTAAAAACACATTACATTTCAGACAAGACTTAAGTTATATCAAATTAAGCAACTTTTACAATGTACAATACCCACGTTTTTAACATTAACATTATAAAAATGGCATGGTAACAGGATTGAAACTGGAGTAACAGAGTTGCGTGGATTCATGTATTTCATTACAAGCATGTGACAAACATTGAAAATAATTGATTTCAACAAAGAAGGCATGAAATTGATATAAGAAATGTTATCAAGTCACAAATCTTAAGCGTGTCTAATCAATCATTTAAAAAAAGACATACACATAAAACATTTCTATTACACTAGGCTGACAACTTGGCACTGAAGCAAATGGTAATATTAAAACAAAACTGAAGAACTGATCCAGAATTTAGTACTAGTTCTGAAAGTTTACATTCAATTTTGACGGCATGCCAGAGTATCCCATACCTCTCTTTTTATGGCCATATGGCGTGAGGTGACATTCTCTGGGGGAGGAATCAAGGTCAGCACATCTTCAAAAGGATACCACAAGAGATCCTCCCTCAATGGCCAAAAAAAACGATTTACACCCACTCTATGCATGCATTTCACCTGACAATGGGTGTCATTTACTTCCTGGATGATCCCTGGGTAGATGGTGTGGTCATACACCAAGGCACACCATTTCCCAACAACCT
>JAUYWH010000007.1:1178155-1191787 GCA_034779795.1 Ctenopoma multispine | reverse complement strand
GCAGTGTAAAGCGCTTTGAGTACCAGCCTAGGTAGAAAAGCGCTATATAAGTGCAGACCATTTACCATTTACCATATGCTCAGACCTGTGTACTGTGTAAATACAGCATGATATCAGAGCAAAGTCTCCTGCATGAACTCCTGCATGAGATTCTGAAATCTGTTCTATCAAAAGAATGTCATTTACATGCATGAAAACAAGGAATGTAAACCTGAACTGGTGTTATGAAGCCACTGGGTGGTTTTCAGTGGCTCTATAAAGGCGTTTAGGCGTTGATTTAGGCGATTCACACTGATGACTTTATAAAAAAATAGTTAAGTAGCAACTCATGGAAAAGGACTAACAAACGGTGTTGTGAGTGTATTACAGTACAAAGTGTCGTGTTTTCCCAGTATGCGTTTGTGAAAGAGACAGAGAGCTAGAGACGCGGGTGGTGGTGCACTGAGACTGGGGGTTGGGTAGTGTGTGGCAGTAAGAGGAAATGAGACAGAAAGTTGTGGAATACATCTCACTACGCTCTGATCCAGCTCAGTAGTAGTTCATGAGGACGCAGCAGCACACAGAGCCTTATCTGCTGTGTGTGTGTGCGCGCAGGGGATAACAGAAAGTGCTGGTATCTGTGTGTGCAGGTGTGTGCTGCCTGTATGACCATATCAGGAACACGGAACCTGCGCACCTGTACGCTGACGTCATATGCGGAAAGTACCTGCAGAAACTCGCCCAGCTGAAATCACTCACTTACTGGAAGTACGCTGAGGAGAAGAGACAAAGGAGCCACGGAGGAGCACTTCTTCAAGGAATATCTTTCACCTTTCTGTGAGTGTTTTTACACTGGAACAGCGGGGAGTGCTCAGACAGGACTCACGACAGATGGGGACCGCTCGCTTCGCGGTTTTGGGCCTTTTACTGGTCGTTTTCCAGGTGAGTTTTCCTGCGCATACGGCGTCTGTCCTTTCTTTCAAAATGGTAGTTAATGCTATTATTTACACCTGATGTCTGTTGTTCAGATTTTATGGTTGATAACCGTGATCTGAACGACTGAAGCAGACAGCAGCACATTTACAGAGGTATCGTTACGCGGCTGGGGTGTGTGTACATTTAGTGTTTTGCTGTAAGTCTGACTAATACAGTCAAGTTCTACTCGAGCTTAAACCCAAACTTTTCTTTATCGTGTGAGAGCTCTGTCCTCGCTGAGGCAGCGCGAGGGGCCTCGCCCTAGTTCCGGTGATGACGTCGTGGCCAGGTTAAATTCCACAGCTTTAGATTTTCAGCTACTGTTTGTTCACACGGTTGCGATGAAGTCGTCTTTTTGTGATGTTTGTAGAGTCACGGTATGAGTGTTCTGAACATGGTGTCGTGGAGAACTCGTGTTGTATGATACGTGACGTTAACCTGTATCCGTGCGTGTACCTGTGACCTGTATGACTAACCTCTCTCCTCCAGGCCACAGCTGAAGTGACTGCTGAAAAGCCAACATGTGCTCCTGGATTCCAGTCAGATATGGTGATTTTCAAAGTGACCAGGAAGCACCTGCGGCAGGGCACGAGACTGGGCAGAGGTAAGGACAATCCAGGAAGCTGTTCCCTCACTCACTGCCTAATGCACACAGACCATTAGTGTCACTGTACCTAGGTGTATTAGGTTTTGCGTGTGTAATCTTGGAAGAACGTTTTACTTCCACTAGATTGTTCAGTCACTTTAGAAATGTTGACTAAATTGATAAAAATACAGTGTGCATGTTGTTGTAACATAAATGATGATTGTAGCTGGAGAGGCACACGCAGACAAGTTACCAGCAAAAACATCACTGCTGTGTTCCAATGGTACATTCTTTGCAAAAGCAAGTTTAGCAATTAAAAATTAATGGATCTTTTGTAATTATGTTAGCACAACTGAAAGCATTAATGTTTTCATGGACAACAAGGAAACCTATAAAGTTCTCCAGACTCAGATGGCCTTCTGAAGATGAACTGTTCATTGTTCTCACATTTAGCCACATAACAACCACGCATCTTCACTTACAGCCGCCTCATGCAGTGCCTGTATCTGCATGGCAAAATGTCCCTGAGCCAGATTAACCACTTAACCAGCAACAGTTAGGTTCTGTCATGTAGTCCACTGGACATATTTAATACTCTTAACTGTACTTTGTAACCTGATTGCCCTACCATACTGGTCATCCTGCTCACACACCTGGAACATAAAAATCTGGTCTGGTGCCATGTACTAGCATTTTTAAAATGTTTAAAAAAATTTGTCATATTTTGCGATTATTAAAAAAAATAAAATCCTGAGTTATAACTTAAGAGATTGCCTCAGTTGCATGTAAAACAAAAACGAAACATTTTCACCTGTAGAATAAAATCAAAATTCTGAACTATAATGAATACTATTCAGAAGTTTATATAGAATTCAGTTTCATTTTCACAATTTGAAGATTGAATTGGATTATTGCAGTCATTGTAAATCCCTTATGTAATCTGTTTAATTTGTTGTTTTGTTTTGTTTTGTTTTCAGTACTAAAACAATCAAACTGCTCTTCAAAAGATGTAATGTACAACTCTCTTCTAGTTAGTTAAATTTAATTTGTATTCCTCTATGTTTAGCAAATTAGTTTCAAATTGCTAAATTATACTCGATAGAAAAAAGAAAATATGGATATTGGTACATACTAAAAAGATTTCTGCTGAAGCTATAGCTCATTTTACCTACCCTCACACTAATCAAATCATTTTTGGAGTAATTGCATGAATAACATTGTGTTTAAGGACCATTACACAGTTGTTTAGTAGACACTGAGTACATACATAATTTGGCACCATTCTTAAGATGCAGAGTTATTTATTTATTTATAGCCTGGTCAACTTAACTTGTTTTCCAGACATTTCCTGGGTGTGGACTAGGTAAAGGGTTGTACTTCACCTGGAAAAGGCAAACCAGTTTTTCTGCCTTTGAAATCTCAACCTGAGCTAAACAAAACTACCATAATTGTGTGTATGTATATTGTATAAATACAAACTAATGTTGTATTGAAATATTGTTATAATGCATAAAGACATAGCTCATTTTAATGCAGCCTGTGGTAAGCAATTGTAAATGTATTTTTTGTGTACCTGTACTTGATTGCAGCCACCTGTTGGGTTGTCCTGCTATTCATTAGTAATGAGCTGGGTGTTAATGTGTGGAAAACATGTTGCTACACCTAACCTTGAAGACTAAATTTAAAAAGTCATTATTTCACACATGAATAAGCACCTAAACGTACTTCTAATTTCAAAAGTGTTTCATGAAGATTGTTGTACTCACTAAAATATAACTATAATAAAAATCATCATAAATGGTTTGACCTGTCGAACCACCAAACCTGGGGTTCATTTAAAAAAAAATTTAAAAAAAAAGTTACTGGGACGAATATGAGGGCTTCACACTTCTTTCTGGCTTCTTGGACAACTGAACATGCTGCTGCACACAGGACCAGTTTCTATGCTAACAATAACTTTGAGGAGGCTGCTTTCTTTGATGTTTGGGACTCTCACAGTTTAACAGTATCAATACTTAATGTGCTGAAGACTTATTATTTGTTACTTGTGTCTTCTGTATGTACTGTATCCGTAATGTGTAACTATTCTTTTCATTTACAGTGGGCTTCACTGACTGCACAGACCGCACAAGGTTTGTTTTCAGCAGTGATGACAGTCGTTTCATGGTACACACTGATGGTACATTAACGGTAAGTTAGTTTGAAAGCTTACATTGTCTGTATGAATTAAAACGGCTCCCAATATCAGTTCTGTTAATGAAGTGTAGTGAGGAAATGTAGTTTTATCCTTGTGAAGGATATAACACTTACAGTCCCATTGTTTGCTATTTGAAATTAAATTTATCAGCTACAGTTTGAGGTTTCAGCAGGTGCAGTAACAAAACTAATTTTAAGACCCTTAAATGTAAGAGTCATGGTTGTTAGTCATGAAACTGTCTCAGAAGTTTGATTTTGTATTGGTGTTAACTAACCATCCAGGTAAAGAGATCGGTCACGCTTCATGAAGGACACCGGGACTTATCTATCAACTCCTGGGATTCGCAAGGTCTCAAGATGACAGTTACTGTCAGGATACTGTACCAGAGGCATGACCATGAAAACAATCATCAGAATGTTGAGCATCACCATGGAGACCACAAACATCTTCAGCACCTTTCTGAAGTGGACTCAGAGGTAGGATTAGGTGCACTATAGAGGGAGTCATCAAGAAAACATAAAACGCCACATTTAGTTGAAATAAAACAGTCACTTAGAAACTTGCAATTGCTTTGCTTCACATGTATCAGATGGCTGTTTATTCATCAAGGGTCTGTAACAATAAAGATGACAGTGACTGTTAATGGATAGAGGTACTTGGACAAACACTGCCCCTCAGTGGTCTAGAATGAGGAAAAACCCAATGGTTCCCTTGTGTAGTAAGGATACTCAGCTTTTATTGTCATTGATCACATTTTCATGTTACAATAAAATTTGACTTCTACATTTAAACTCCCCCAGTGGGGAGCAGTGGGCAGCCACAGGAGGCGCCCTGGAGAGCTAGTGCTGAATGTCCTGTTCAAGGACACACCTTGTATTTCTCATAGCTTACTGATAGTGCCAATTATTTATTATTTTGGTAATGTAACATATCATGAATATTTTTGTAATGCCTGTATAAAACTAGACGGACAGTATAGAAGTTTGCTGTTGTCACTGGGTTTTTACTATACAAAAAAACTTTTCATATAGGTTAATAAAACTGTCACTTTACTTCTGAAACATCTGTTTCAGTGCACAGTTACTTGGGTAAGTGGAGAGATCACAATGATCTGAAAGGAGTTTAATCTTTAAGTTGCTGATGCCTACTTTATTTCTTAGTGTTTATTTGTAAGTAATAATGTACAATTTAAAGAATCACTCACTGTGTACATATCTTTGCAGAATGTCAACGATCCAGGGGTGGTTCTGCATTTTCCTAAATCTGGTGATGGACTGAGGAGGAAGAAGAGAGAATGGGTTATTCCGGACATCAATGTTTTAGAGAATAGCAGAGGACCTTTTCCTCAAAAAATATCTCAAGTAAGAGAAACTAAAAGTCCAAGTGACTGAGATTTAGATATTGAACTGTATTTTGAGTATTAACTTGTGTAAAGGAAGTTTCATATTGGCTTCCGCTGAGTTAATTGAGTTTGAAGAAATAGACAGATTTACAACTTGTCTCTTTCCCTCTGCTTTCTGAAGTCACAGTGAATTAAGATGTGAGAGTTTAAAATAAAAAATTATTTCTTATGACAATAGTAGAATGAATGCAAAATCCCATATGCACCAAAGAGCTGATGCAATGATCATGAGCGATCTGATCTTAATCTCAACATCATTCTCCTGTTTCTCTGCCTCAGAAATGTAAATGGAGCAGCAGCAAAAGTCAAAGATCTGTGCTCTACTTCTTTACGTTTTCCAAATCAATTTTAAGCACAGTAGTCATTGAGAGTGGTAAACTGAGACCTGGTGTTTTTTGTTCCAGATCCGTTCAAGTGAAGATAAGATTAAGAAAATCTACTACAGCATCACTGGTCCAGGAGCTGATGAGCCTCCTAATGGCCTTTTTACCATGGACAGAGACACGGGTGTCTTGTATGTCACACAACCACTGGACAGAGAGAGGCAGGCCAAGTACTTAGTAAGAACCCTGTTATTTCTGTTTTACAAGTAGTTCACTAAAACAGAGCTGCATTAAATCTGCCTTTCAGTTGGGCTTCAACGGTTTTGTTGACACATTACTTGGGCTGTGTTCTAGTTATTGTTGTGGACTAGATGTTAAGAAGTGGGGGTGGGGAATCTGTCAATCTCATTGTCATGTGTAGACGAGCGTTCTTTACAGTAATTCAACTGAATGCAGCCTGCTGTAGCCATGATGAAATAAAACATGTATTATTGTGTATATACCCCATAATGATCCAACTGTGTTTGTTTGCAGTTTCAAGCGCATGCTGTGGCAGAAGGTTCAGGGAATGCTGAGACACCCATGGGAATTGTAGTGAATGTGTTGGATATGAATGACAACAAACCTGTGTTCACTCAAGTGACTTACCTGGGAAATGTTCCTGAGTCCTCACCAATAGGTATTCAGTGGATTTTATTTAACCCTGAAATTGTGTATGTTTTGCTTTTTAAAAAAGGAACAGAAGAGCAGGTGTAGTAAAACCCAGAACCTGGGTTTACTTTATAATTCCATTGAAGTGCTGTGAACATCTTGAGAAACAATTTCCACTTCTGAATTCCCTCTCTCCAGGTTATGTGGTGACTACAGTTGTGGCCACAGACGCTGATGAACCAAATACTGACAGCTCAGATATTGGCTACCGTATTATGAGCCAGGACCCACTGTTGCCAAGTGACTCCCTCTTTGACATTAACTCGGTTAATGGAGAAATTAGAGTTACTGCTCAAGGGCTTGATAGAGAGGTGAGTACTTTAGAATCATTCTCATTTGTGATGCCTAACTGTTGGAATTTGTTTGAAAAACGGTTCAGACAACCTTCCCTTTGAAATGGCCCAATTAGGTCAAAGTAAAGAATTTATTTAAATCAAATCAAAGTTGTTGTTTTTTTCCCACCTCCAATTCAATCAGCGCTGCAGCTGAGAGGCTGTTTTCTGTTGCTACAGGCCAAATGTTAACACCCTCTGTGTTCCCCTTTACTCCATGACATAAATGTCAGCAAGTGATGTTAAATTACATGCTTTGTTGTGTAACACTTCAATCAACAAATAAGGAACAATGTGGGCAAATAAACCACTCAATTTAGCTTTAGTTAGTTTAAGTTATTCTGAAAGATGTTAACCTGTTACATCTGTGTAACATAAGCTTATGAACTTCAATGTGCACAAAGGACGATTGTCTCGCTCTGGGTCAAACATTCAGCTGTGGAACTGCCAGTTACCATGTCCCAAAGAACGCTCTGGTCTTACTGTGGTAGCATCTTGGAGCCCAATTTAACAGTTGAAAAGATGCGTTTCATGGAATCTTTAAAACACAGAACCTCACTTTTAAAGAATTCTTCTACAACTGAGTTTAACTGTCAGCAGAATGTTTATTTTATCTCTGTGGAGGAGTTGAACTTTGTGTTTGTTTTGTTTTTTTTCTTCAACAGAAATACCCAACGTACACTCTGGTGGTACAGGCAGCAGACACGAAAGGAGAAGGGTTGCGTGCAGAAACCAAAGTCATCATTACTGTGTCAGACAGTAACGATAATGCTCCTGTCTACACTCAGCCCACTGTAAGTGCAGAATACTTGACCTGGAAAGTTAGTGTTTGCTGGAGAAAGGAGCACAATATATATTTAGTTTTTTTAATCTTTTTATTTTCCTTGGTAATAAAGCTCTTAAAATGTCATATTTATACAAATGTCTGTGATGTACGGAAGAGGATTAGGGCCACCATGAACATATTATGAGTTCTGACTTTAATCTCAGAATTTTGAGTTTAAAAAATTCTGAGAAAAAAGTCAGAACTCAAATAATATTTTCATGGTGGCCCTAATTCTCTTCCGTAGTGATGCTCGTGCACCTGTTTTAAGCATTTTCTGACTTAGTGAGTGGACTCAATGTAACAATTCTGTAGCTGCACACGTGCACTAGACTATGGTCACACACAGATCATGAACTTAAGGCTTGTTAGAATAATCTTTTACATTTAATTAGTAGACAACCTTTTTTTCCATTTTCACTCTTACACTTGTTAACACGTCCTTTGCATTCTCTCAGTATGAGGCAAATGTAGATGAAAATCAGGTGGGTGCTGTGGTCGCTACAATGTCAGTAACAGATGGTGATGAACCACATACACCAGCCTGGAATGCAAAGTTCAAGATCGTTTCTGGTGATCCCAGAGGACTTTTCAATGTGACCACAGGAAGTAACAAACAGGAAGGAATCATTACTACTGTAAAGGTAGGAAGTAAAGCAGAAATAGTCAAATTCACTGATTCAGTGATTTGAAATATAAATAAACAATTGAGATATGTAGAAAGGATTTGGGTTAAATCAATGTGCTGTTCCTCCATTCAACCAGGGTCTTGACTTTGAGATGAACAACAAACACACTTTGATGGTTGCAGTGGAGAATGATGTTCCTTTTGCTACTCTACTGCCCACTTCCACTGCCACAGTGGTGGTCAACGTAAAGGATGTCAATGAACCTCCAGTCTTTGATCCAGCAACAAAGATTGTGTCAAAACGAGAGGACATTCCTGTGAACAGTGAAGTGACAACATACATCGCAACCGACCCAGACACTGCCCGCAAACAAAAAGTCATGTAAGATCAGACACTGGTCATCTTGAAGATACAAATGATAATCACGGCTAGAGACATTTCAAAAGAAACTTAAACCAAGTTTTTGTTTATGCCTGAACTCCATCAGTGGAGACTTTTAAGCCTACTGTTACTAAGATTTGACTGAACTCACAATTAAGTGTTTTGTTAGTAAGTTAAGGTAGGTTTGCCTGTAGTTTCTCTGGGCCACAGCTGCAGTAAACACCACCATAGTCAAATCCCAGGCATAGCTTCTGTTAAGGCTTTTGTAGTCAGCAGCTGTGGATATCCAGTGCATGTTTGCTTTGAAAGATGTCAGCAGAATCCTAAAAGCTCCAGTTTTTTAATTAACTGACATTAAGCACAATATGAAATGTCTCCTGCTTAAATTGCCCATGTCAAGGCTAAACACATTTGTTAAATATGAAATATGAACTGAATCATTAAACTGTTCTTTGGTTAATTCATGAAACATATTCTTATTGGCTTGTTTTCATAGCATTTACGTCTGTGTTATGTCTAGGTATAAAATAATTAGCGACCCTGGAGGCTGGCTGAATGTGAGCAAGGACAATGGCGTGATAAGAGTGAAAAGCCTCATGGACAGAGAATCTGACTTTGTCAGGGACAACAAGTACACGGCACTCATCGGTGCATATGATGATGGTAAGAAAGTCTGACTGTGAAAGCTTTTAATGATGTCTTATTGAAGACGGTGAGCACACATGGGGACATTGCTTTTTTTTTTTTCTTTAATTCTTTTTTTTTTTTTTTATGTTCTGCATTAAACTAAATGAACTTGTTTGTTCTAATGATGTCTACTGTGTTTGTCTCAGTCCAACTGAAATGTGACTCTTTGGTAAAGGCTTTCACAGCATTACTGGATTTAACAATTGTTTAGGAGTAATGTAAATATGTTTTGGAGAATATTTTCTGAAAAGTTGGTGTATGTTCCTGATATGTGTGTGTTTTCATCAGATGAAGCCCCAGCCACAGGAACTGGTACACTAGTCATTCAGCTTGAAGATGTCAATGACAATGCTCCAGTCATTGAGGAACGTTTAATTAAGGTGCGTTTCCTTTACCAAAATGATCAGTTGTCATGTGTTAAATCACTTTTTAAATCACTTTTTAGTGCACCCCAATTTTATGATGCTGAATAAAATCTCAAATTACTTCATCAGCACAAAAACAGCTTCATTCTGTTGTGTTTTCTCAGATATGTAACGAGGAACCAGCTGAAAAGTTGCTAACAGTAACTGATAAAGATGGACCGGGTTTTGCTGCTCCATACAGTGTCTCTTTACTGGGCACGTCGAAGACCAATTGGACTGTTAAGATGAATGGCTCCAGTATGTACACTAATTTACATTAATGACACAAAATGAATTCATGCATTCCTAAAACCTTTGCTAATTTCTGCTAACTGAAATCTACCTAGTTTTCTGTAAAAATACTGTATAGTTGGAACAAGTTCAAATAAGCAAATGAAACAATGCAGTGTTGTAAAGTAAATTTGAGTTTTTTTCTTTTTTTTTCTTTTTGCAGAAACTGGTATTATCCTGAATTTAGCCACTAAGCTGCCCAGTGGAGAATACATTGTGGTCCTGAGGGTTTCAGACAACCAGGGCATGGAGCAGGACAGCACTGTGCAGGCCCAAGTGTGTGACTGCTCTGGGCAAGATGTGGTCTGCCAAGGGCGCATTGCAGGTGGCACTGACCTGCCTGTAATCCTAGGAATCCTGGGAGGCATCCTGTTGCTTCTCAGTAAGTTTGATTTTTATTTATTTTTTTATTGGTTAATTAAGCAGATGTTTAACATGATTCTAGGAGCCATAGATCATGTCATGTGAAACTTCACATGTCTACTAGTCCAACAGTTTAGATCTGAGTTTCAGACACACACATATAATACTTGCTAGAGCCAATTTGATTGTGTTTGATTGAGCTTTGTGCTCTTTTCAGTGCTGGTGCTGCTGCTGCTGCTGTTTGCAAGACGGAGAAAAGGAGAGAAGAGAGAGCCTCTACTGCAGGATGACGATATCAGAGACAACATCTATAAATATGATGAAGAGGGAGGTGGAGAGGATGACCAGGTACACACAGATTCCAACTGATTCCTCTTTGATGAGACTCTGTCTAGAATCAACAATAAGGGAGTTTACCAGGTTTTATTTCAGGCCCCACAACACTCAACGTGGTTTCTGCTCCCTCACAGCATTCACCCTCTACTCTGGATTTATATTGAGAAATCACATAATTTTTCAGTGGAGCATCATAAAGAATGAATACGGGACTTCATTCTTTCTGCAGATGTTTACCTGGTGGTATAGGAGCAGGGTCTAGGCCATCCATGAAGAGGATTTGAGTTTGAAGTGTTTAGAGAGGTTGGTTGGAAGCTAGCTAAATAGCTGCAACAGTCAGAGATTTCTATTTGACTGCAGGATTGCTGTAACTCTTAAGTGCGAATGTAGAATAAAAACAACAATCAACTTATTGTCAGTGTGTAGTGTTTGACATTAGCTTTATGCTATAACAGTCAAATCAGCCTCAGTAAATGTGACTTTTTTTCTTCACTGCTATGTTAAGGTAAAATGACAACTGGCTGACTTTTTAGATTCAGATTAGCGGAAACGGCAATCACAACTTTGTGGTATGAGTAGAATGGACTGAAGTTTGGACCTGGAAACCTACTAAGACTTCCTGTCTCCTCTTTTCCTTCTGAAATAAGAAGTTTCTGCTTTTAAAATTTTAGTGGTACTCAGTTTAATGTGGTGTGAGGTTAGCTGTGAAGTTACTTAAATGCTACTTTCATGCTTACTTTCATTTTCTAAACTATAATAAACCTGCAATGTGAACCTTAATAGTTAAGAAAACATTTAGTAAAAATAGTGATTGTTTGGCTGTGAAAATTAAATCTAAATTCAATACAAATATAAAATTTCCTGTTGATCAAATTACATTACCGACTAGCTAGCTACAGTTAAACTGTAGTGAGCATAGACCTAATCCACTGTCTGAATGAGTGTGTTAGTAACCTATCAACAAATTACAACAGAAGTAGAATACAGTGTGTGGTATTTCAAAAGGGGGGGGGGGGGGGTGCTCAATCTTATCTCTTTGAAATCACAGCCTCAGTGTCCAAT
Source organism: Ctenopoma multispine (assembly GCA_034779795.1). Classification (NCBI taxonomy): domain Eukaryota; kingdom Metazoa; phylum Chordata; class Actinopteri; order Anabantiformes; family Anabantidae; genus Ctenopoma; species Ctenopoma multispine. The sequence continues at coordinate 1,180,306 of JAUYWH010000007.1, read as the reverse complement.
GTGTAACCCCTATATGTATTTTTCATTAGGACTATGATCTGAGTGTTCTTCACCGTGGTCTGGACAACCGGCCTGAAGTGTTCAGGAACGATGTTGTGCCAAACTTCATGCCAGCTCCTCAGTATCGGCCTCGTCCCGCAAACCCAGAGGAAATTGGAAACTTCATTGATGATGTGAGTCAGAGTGAAGAGCTCATCCAAACAGAGTTTCAATTCTAAGTTAACTCATTATGTATTCCAGATTAGTGTCTGTGAAGATTCTCAGTCTTCCAGGTCATGGTTATCCCAAAAAAAGGTTATTCAGTGGCAACTGGACTTGACAACATTTTGTCCTCCCGACTTGTCATCAAGGAACGAAAGTCCAGTTGCCACTGAATAACCTTTTCTTGGGATTCCAGTGTCTACAAAGTTGGATTTCGTGAGAACCTCACGGCATTCTTTTCAACATAGTAAAGGAAGCAAGAACTTTAGACTTTCTGTCTTACCTGATTTGATATAAAACCAGGTGTTCTATAAAATGAGAATTTTTGTCCTGTCTTCTCAGAACCTGAAGGCAGCAGACAATGACCCCACAGCGCCCCCTTATGACTCTCTGCTGGTGTTTGACTATGAGGGCGGTGGCTCTGACGCAGGAAGCCTCTCCTCTCTGAACTCCTCTAGCAGCGGAGACCAGGACTACAACTGCCTCAATGAATGGGGACCCCGCTTCAAGAAACTGGCCGACATGTATGGTGGAGGAGAAGATGACATGCTGTAAATGTACCAAAGAACAACCGTGCATAGATAGATGATATAAACATGAACTGATGAGTGCATCCCAGGAAAATGAATGAGGCAGACATCATTAGGCTCCCAGATGTTTTTGTTGTGCATGTGTGTGGCTAGAGGTTTAACTTTCACTGCAGTTAACAGCTGCTGCCAAAGAATGAGCTTTTGTCTTTTTTTTTTTTTTTCTTTTTTTTTAAACACGACTACGCCATTTTGAATGTCTTTTAGATCACTGTTTGACTTGTAGCCTCAAGTCTATAGGTTTTTCTGGAGCCAGTTGTTCAGTCTGTTGATTTGTGGATTTCATGGAGATATGAGCCTGTGTTGTACATTAACTTACTGAGTGACACTGGACACTCATGCTTGCAGTTGCCCTGACAATTTAAAATTTTTGGCAATATATGGTTCTTTATATTTTTTCACTTTTTCTGCATAGTTTGTACTACTCCTACAATTAATTGTCATTGTTTTGTATTTCTGGTAAGAAAAGTTTAAGGTCAAATCCAGGTAGTCAAATGGCCTTCACCTGACAGTGTAGGTGCTGATCAATATTGATCCTTTTTAAAAAATGTTTATGCATCTCTTCTGTTGACATCTTTATTATGTCATAACACTTTCAGTTGCCTCCAGATGTACTTTATTACAAATACTTTAAGTTTGAATTTTCATAAAATTATCTTAATAAAAATATGGATTTGTGAATGGTCTGATTTTAGAAATTAGGCTTAGAAAATTAATTAAATTCAACTTTCTTTATATAGCACAAATTCACAACATAAGTCATCTCATGGCACTTTACAGTGTAAGGTTTAAGGCCTTACACATTATATAAATATATACGGAGTAATGTAGAAAACCCAATGGTCCCACTTGAGCAGCACTTGGGCAACAGTGCAGAGGAAAAACTCCCTTTAACGGAAGAACTCTCCAGCAGAACCAGGCTCAGGATGGGTGGCCATCTGCCTTGGAGTGAACAGAGAAAAGCGAAAGAACAGCAGGCAGCAGAGATAATACAAGGAGCAGCAGACAAGGCTACCACAGCTCCAAGCTCGAGGATACCTGCAGAAAGATACAGAGAGAAGACGAAGCACAACTGCGGGAGAGAGAATAAACCAAGTTAATAACATACAATGATGTCATAAAGTGGACAGAGAAAATAGGAGAGGAGCTCAGTGTGATATGGAGTCCCCCAACAGACTAAACCTATAGCAGCATAACTAAGAGATGGTTCAGAGTCACCTGAGCCATCTCTAAATAGCAGCTTTATTAAAAAGGAAAGTTTTAAGTCTAGTTTGAAAGGTAGAGAAGGTGTCTGCCTCCCGAACCAGGATTGGGAGCTGGTTCCACAGGAGAGGAGCTTGATAGCTAAAGGCTCGACCTCCCA
>JAUYWH010000007.1:1144274-1156831 GCA_034779795.1 Ctenopoma multispine | reverse complement strand
CCCAGGTTTTCTCCAAAACGTTTTCCAATTATCTATGTAGCCCACGTTATTATCGGGACACCACCTAGACAGCCAGCAATTAAATGACGACATGCGGCTAAACATGTCATCACTAATCAGATTAGGAAGGGGACCAGAGTCCGACATTGTTTTTGCGTAGTTACACACCGATGTGACATTAATTTTAGTGACATCCAACTGGCGTAGTCGAGTGTCATTACCTCCTGTCTGAATTATAATCTTACCATATTTACGTTTATCTTTAGACAGGACTTTCAAATATGATTCGATGTTGCCCGCTCTGGCCCCCAGAATACACTTCACTATGGTCGCTGGCGTCTCTAGCTTCACGTTTCTGACTATGAAGCTGCTAATAACCAGAGTAGGCTTCTCAGTGGATGTGTCGCTGAGCGGAGAAAAATGATTAGAAACCTGACTATCTGGTTTAATGTCCGTAGTCCAAAGATAAAAAGCATGGCTCTCAAATAAGACTCCCTTCGTTCCTACCTAAGAGCCATTCAAAAAAGCTAACAATCCAAGTCCTTCTTCTGCTTTCCCTTTTTGAATGAAGACTACAGATGACCACCATCTGCTGCTACAGACAGTTTTCACCACTTTTTGTGACTGTTGTTTCAATCGGTCTAGTCGCCTCTAGTTCTTTAAAACCAGTCTGGTGTGACACAGTGACACAGTCAATGTTCATTTTGACAGGGCTTTTCAATTATGTGATCATCATTTCCCGAAAACAGTAGTTTACTTCAGTCACATTTAGTTATTTATTTTCTCTTAGCTTTAGTCAAGATTTAGTCAGTGAAACTCATTAGTCTAGTTGCTTTTATTAACTCTGGATTGTGGTTTGGTTCAAAACAAGGACTTCCTCAACATTACAGGACCTTTGTCAGCATGGTTACAATAATACACACATGGTTGTCATGGATAAAACAAAGTCCAACAACATCCTTTTTGCTCTAAAATCAACTTCCTCCTTTGCTCAGGGCTACTACTACTGCAACTAATCATAGTTCATCATAGGTCATAATGACTTGTCAAATGTCAAATATTCTTGTGTGATGTGTAGACTCTAAATAAGCTAACTCAGGAAGGGGGGAACACCAATTCCATTTTAGCCTACAGGAGGTGTGGCTTTTGAGAAGCTGTCAGCAGCAGCAGGCAGCAGTGACACAGCTTCTGGGAGAGCAGAGAGCTGCTGTAAAGGAATGAACAGGACACTGATAACTTAAGTACAGCATCATGATGGGTGGGGAGGTTATGTGTTGCAGAGAAAAGAGTGTGTCATGCAGCAGCCAACTAAAGTTGGGCTGCCTGAAGCAATTCGCAGGCTTTGCATCACTTGTCATGTGAACGTGAGATTGGCATACACACACAAAGCGCTCTGAACAGGTCACAAAATAATTATAATTATATATTATTATATTATATTATATATAAAATAATAATAATTCAAGCACTTGTTGAAACCATCTGTGCCAAAATATTCATCAGACTATCAAGGAAACACCCTCAATTCAACAACACTACTGAAATGATTTTTGTTAATGTTCTACACTAAACCTCTGGTGTCATCTACTATTTTTCTTCTTCTTAAAAAAGAAATCTAAACAATAACCCCCCCTGCGTGAAATACACATATAAGTAGCATCAAGGCTTTTTCATTGTAACTCTGCACAGCGTTTCCTGCGTCAACGCAAACACCAACCTTGGACTAGATGCATTACATTACATGTCCATTTTATATGAGCACATTTGCCCTGTTAGTCTTTACTCTACAGGTTATAGAGATAAAAAGTGCAGCTTATTCAGGCTTCTTCATTAACCAGTAACCACGTGCTGTGTGGTTCATCAGAACTTCTACATTAATTCACCAACTTTCACTGTCATTGCTGCATAGCCAGGTCACCAAAACAATCACAAGACTAACATGTATTCACGCTCAGTTTCACACCTGTGTGTGTGTAATTTTCACTTTCATATGTGAGAGGAAACTGGAGCCCCAAGAGGAAATCAATGCAGAAATTATAAACTTGCCACAGTAAGCTCCCCACACCTAATAATATTTCATTATTTCACAATGAAGTAAAGCAGCAGCAGTGCTTGGATGTTCCTATCACACATTTACATACATGGAGTGACATTTTTTTCTAGAGTCAGTGTCAGGTGCACATGCCTAACTCATTCTAAAACTTTCAAGGTGTCACACTGCCCTGAGCATATGTCCAACATGAATGCATTATTGGTCATTTGCTGTGCGATCCACCCACTGACACTGTTTTTCTTGCTGTTGACTTCAGAGCTGTGCATGCCTCAGTCAGCTGTGCCCTTTAGCATGACTTGTGCTTTTCCTCCTCCACAATGGGTCACTGTGTCTCTGCCTCTGGTTTACAGATGCGTCACTGCACAGTCCAGTGACATATGCCGCTCGTTCAGGCAAAGAGTTTTATACAAATGCAAATGCTTACACCTGTCCACAGACTGACCACAGCAGCACAAGCTAAAGTCTGCATTATGCTGTTCATACACTACACTGATACATGGCTGTAATAAAATGTTGTTGACTTGTACTTTTTACTAACACACAAACTGCTTTATATCAACGCTGACCTGACACAAGCCATAATTACACAACGGAGTCACAGCTGAAACACACACTGAAACACACTTTCTATAACAGCAAACTGACATGATGTTTAACAGCTCTTACCTCTTAACGCAGCAGCGTATCAGAAAGCATCCAGGTTAAACATCAGTCCTTTCAGTGAGATGCTTGTTACTGCTGCTAGATGCTGCAGGCTGCAGGCTGCTACTGGCTGCCAAGCTCCCAGACTCCCATAGTGGAGCTTACACTACACTATGACCGCCTCGTCCTCTTGTTGGCAAACAAAGCAGCCTGGAGCAGCAGCAGTCCTGCCATGTGACCACCACCCCCGCCCCCACCCACCCACACACCAGGTTTGTCTCACACATACTTCATAAAACTTCAGACACAAAAGGAAATAACACAAAGAACTGCAGTTTCACATAGTTCTGACTTTACTAAAAGCTGCATTTGAAAACAAACGCTCACACTAATGATTCTTCCACCACTAACCAGGCTTAGAGCTCTACACAGTTGGCAGATCATTAATGTCCGAACCCCAAAAATTCTATTTTTGTGCAACTTAACTGAAATCAGATATGTGTTATATTTAAGAATGTAACTTAAACTAGATAACATTTTGTGTTAACAGAATCAGAACGTGTTGATACACCGATACTGAAAATCAATTAATCGTACCCAGACAATAAATTAGTTATTTCCAAACTTGCAGCAGAACATCAAGTTTTGGCTCTTTTATGGTTACGTTTAGAGCCTTACAGCACTTGTTTAAGATTAGAGAAAGACTGTGGTCTGTTACTTCACACACAACGTTAAACAAAACCTCAACCAATGTGCTTATTATTCTGCACAGATGGAGTTGGGGAGTTTCTTGTGACCTGACAAATGTAAATCCAGTTGTCATCATTTAGTTCTTCATCACTTCCACAGGAAAAATCTGTAATGCTAAATAATCCTTATGTTCACCAGGAGGTGAACCTTGAAATAGACTTCAGCATGACACTCTAAAAATCAGCACTGCTGTCTGATGGATGCAACTGAACAGTGCGTTACGAAGAAATGTGATGCTCAGAGCCCAGCGGACAGACAGATGTTACTCCGACCTTGGGTTCAGACAGCTGGCAGGACAGCTCAAACAGATGGCCTCTGTGTTTTTGACTCTGAGTGTGTTCACAGCCTCTCATATGTCAGTACACAGCCTCCACATCCAGAGTTAGTGTTTGATTAATCCCAGCTACTGTAATTCATTAGTTTCTAACAACATGTAATTAAACTGATAAAGTGATTCTAGGGGTTCTTACAGTACATACATAAACCCCCTTAATAATCTCCTTTACCTTTAATGTGGCTCTTTGATGAGTTCCAGTACTCAACAACATAAAACATTCAGATAAAGGGAGGCAGGGCAAAATCAAATACTAAAAGATCTTCAAAGATTCTATTTTATGGCTAAATGCGTCATTAACTCATGACATTCCTGTTAGCCTCTGCTGTATGTTATGTTCAGTGCTAAATAGAAAATGCAGCATGCTATGGCAGCTCTGCCTGCTCTGTGTGTGAATGGGTGCATTGGACATCCTAAAGACAGATAAGCAGACATAACACAAGCAATTTACCATTTACTCAGTGTGTAAATAAGTACCTCTAGACACCAAAGTCTAGATTATGTGACGCTGTAGGTGAGAATGTGTTGATTCTATACAGTTGTATAAAGTATCATGATGTATGAATCTCACTTAGATCATTTGAGTCCACTGAACTCAGTAAACAGTGGAACCAAGAATTTTGACAAGTGATTATAACATAAAAGTTATGTGACCAGATATTATCAAAGTACATAATTACACAGCCTCAAGTGTCAAAGAAGGTCAAGCAGTGAGTTTACATTTACTGTACACACACCTGCACCAGATGTGTTTTTTTAGTCTGCATTTATTCCACACTAAATTTCATCAAGTTTACAAAACGAGTATAAAAACTAGTGCACACTAACTGTCTATGTTTAAACTACTGTTTCTACCTGGACGTTGTTCACTGACCATGTGCTGCATGCTGCCGCCTCTGTGTTTACTCTCACTGATTAACATGAAGACCAAGTGAAACAGGTGTTACTTTGTGTTTGCAACATGTCTGTTTGTTCTGTGCATGAGAAAGATAATTTGGTGACAGACTCTCGGGCCTACCACTCTCACAGGTAGCTGTAAACAAAGGCAACAGAAACTAAATGAGTCCATATTATGCTTAATTTAGGGTTTCTATTTTATTCTGGGGCTGCATTGATGCAAGATTACATGATAGAAGTTAAAAGGTGAAAAGCCTTCAGCCTGCTTGTTTAAGCTCCTGTATCTTTAAGGCCCCCTTCCCCCCAACCCACTCTGTTCTGATTGGCCAAACAGTGCCCAGCACTATCCTTCAGCAACAACCAAGCTGAAGATCCTGCCACATAGCGGGGCAGATTGTGAGAACAGTACTATGAACAGGTAAAAACATTTCTGAAAGTCTATTTGAAAAGTCTAGCTCGACTGTAACTGGCGTGGAAACCAAACCAAACTATGTGGTTTACATGATGAAGCATGGTGGTGGCAGCATCATGCTGTGGGGACGTGTCTTTGCAGCAGGTGCTGTAAAGCTTGTGAAGTTAGAGGGTAAATAAACTGAACAAAGAGTACATTTTCTGTCTGTTATATTTAATTAATTCAGAATTTGTAGCGATCAGTTTTCCCCTTTAGCATGAAAGAGGAATAAATACATAAAATCACGATTCAATGTGGCAAAACAATATAAGGTGAGAACTTGTCAGTGGAGTGAAACCTTTTCTTAAAGGCACTGTGCTGTATCATTTAAGTAACATACGCATTGTAACATTACAATAAGTAACTTATTTTAGAGCCTCTTTGCATCACAGAAAAACATAATGTGTGATAAGACAAACATTCAAATGCTGTTGCAGCAGGTAATGTGAATATTGAATGTGTCTGACATGCAGTCGTCATGATGCTGACATGCTGAGGTTAGGCTCTGGACCACTGGTGAATTTGATTTAAACCTCAGGGAAAATTCTGTGAGATAATTGGTGGCAAAACAAATTCTCTAAAATCCCTCTGATCAATGTGCAGCTGAAAAACTGTTGACTGGTTTCCTGCCTGAGGGTTGTGTGTCATGGATGCGTTGTCATTGCCACAGAGGTTTTATCGGTGTCAGATAAAATGTGGTGGAATATGTTAGTGAAATGACATCAAAATCAAAACAGTTTTTACATTTGATGGTGTTTGTAGGTCTGAGTGGACTGAGTTTTGCCTGAACAGCATCATTTACCAGTTGTTTATTGAGCTAAGTGCTGGTATTAGAGTATAGTGGATACATTTGTTGGTTACGCAAATGGTAGATGTCCAGCTGAAAAACATGTACACATTAAAAGCAAAAGGTAAGTGTAGTGTGGACAAACTGCAGGTAGTTGGAATCATAAATAAATTAAACTGTTTTATAAATTCATAGGCAGACAGTGAGATTAGCAGCAGCTTCTTCTGCTCACTTTCTCAGGTAACAACCAATGAAATTATTATGCTAATGAGTGTTTACATGCATAGAGATTAGATGAAACCGGGGGTCACATAGTAACCAGACACACAGAGACACACTGTATACTGTAAACTGTTCACGCTGAAGAACTTTGGTGGTGAAATTCATGGAGAATGAAACAAGTGGACAAACAAACAGTTTCTAAATTAGTAATGATCAAAGGAGACACAGGAAGCCCAGAATCAGCAGTCAACAACTGAGTCAACAGATAAGAAAAACACCAACTATTTGGTTCTGTATGGTGATTTAGAGTAAAAAGAGCAAGACAGAGAGATGCTGAGTGTTAAGGATGTGCGGATGGTGCAAGGTTCAACACGCTGTCAAAGACTGTGTGGATGGAAAAATGTAGATCAACAACTTAAGAATTATGTTTTTCAGTGTAAAGTAGCAAATTCCTGTTGACGGACAAAGCTAAAAAAAACAGTATTAAAAAGTCATGATCACCTCAGACAGCACTGCATTAAAAACAGACATAATGCTTTAGTGGAAATCACCTCATGGACTCTCATGGACATGGAATATCACAGGAAAACTCACCTGTGTTAGTGTAATGTGTAACTTACACTTGTGAGCAACTGAAGACGGTTCCTCACTATATCCACAAATGTTAAAGTTAAACCTCAGCATTAATAAGTGCACAGTGAGATGAATCTCACACCACACATATTGTTGCTGTCATGTTTAGTTTTAGTTGAAATAGAAATGATTGGTGAATGAACTGATATTTCTATCATGTGCTTTACTGTCTACATGTACCGAACACCAACAAACATATGCAACTAAAATCTAACAGCAATCCCACTGAGTGCAAAGACAAACAGGTCTGATTTACACCAACGTGTCAGTAGAGCACATTGTTGCACATTTTCATCAAACATTTAGACGAACACGTGTGTACCTTACCTCATCTGAGACTGCCAACCTGCTGAGGTCTACCAGCAGACCACATGAATCCACCTTTTAAACATGTACATGTATAGATCCACCTTTTGCCTGTTCAAATCCACATCAAAACCTGAGTTCAGCTGGATCCACAATGTTGCTTCTAAACCCAGCATAGCTGTGCAGTCATCAGCGCTGGATCAAAGTTTCTCCCAGCCCTTTCTTTAGACGGCCCCGATTCTTTCTGTAGCCCTTTGTCTGTCTGAGCCACGTACAGAACTGCTGCGTATGTAACCAGCACTGATCCCAGTGTGCGACTTGTTTGTCTAAATGACACTAAACTTCCTTCAATTCTTTCTCAACTTAGTTTTCCTGCCTGTGTTGGTTGGTTTCCCTGGACTGAGCTAAATATAGAGTGCACACAAGGTAAAGTGGACAAGAGCGGGGCAGGAAATGTATCACAATATCATTGTGTGCTTGTGTGCTCGTTTGTGTTTGTTTCTGTGTGTCTTCCTGTCTCAAACCCAGCAATGTTCGTGCTAACTGTCCAGTAAAGGTCCAGTGAAATACATAGTTACAGGTTGATGGAGCTGAAGTGATTTAATTTTTAGTGTGTGTGTGTCCATGCATTGTTTTTCTCTACTTGTGTGAGAGGGACAACCCATTCCATATCACAGTCTAGTGACGTTGTCCACATTGTTTTGTCTCCCTGGACTTCTAAAAATGTCTGCCTAAACAAAAACACTGACTGCACATCCTGCTGCCTGACTGCACAAAAACAATTCAGCTCCAAACGTTTATTGTCTCACACACATTGTCAGCAAAGACCAGTAACACTACTATGGGGATACGGGAATTGAACCATTTTCACTGGATTTGACCTTGCTCTATGACACAATATACTAAAGACATACACACATACAGTACCTGTTATTTAGACTGAGCTTGGTTATTTGTAGACTTTGAGCACCTGGGCTGTGACTGATAACGTTTCCACTAGAACAGAGAAGAATGCAGATTTCTAAAAACCAGTTGTTTTGGTGATAGAACCCAGTGCAGCCGTCTGTCACTGTCTGCACGGGATAGTTACAGTCCAATAATCAGTGAGTGCAGGTCTGCACAAGTCAAAAGAGAATAAAACTACACTTCATGGTCTTCTGTTTATTCTGATGTGTCCAAGACAAATGTCAAAAAAACAAGATTCAAGTGCTTCTGGAGTAAAGAAAACTTTTTCTTGATTAGCACTGAATTGCTGTGATTCATTACTATTTATTTGTTCAGGTAGAATTTACTCACTGTTTTCTTATTTAAGATCCACTGTGCAGTTCTGTGACAGGGTTGATATTACAAAACAGCAGAAAATATGTGAGTTTAGCTGTTTAAGGTCAATAGAAAATCAGCATTGTTAAAAGATCCACTTACCACGATGCAGGCAGATAATAAGACAGCTCAGTGTGATCACTAATGATACACACTAACCCAACTCTGTCTCTTCAATAACTTCTCCAAACACTGTCCTGTCCTTTTCACACACACACACACAGACACACACACACCCACAGACACACACACACCCACAGACACTATAAATAGATTCAGAGTTTACTGGAAACATATCACAGAGTATCCTTGTTAGAGACAGAGACGGGGGGAGGAGCAGACTAAGACAGAGACAGACACAATCTAATCCAGAGGGACAGTGCAGCAAATTCAGCACTGGTCAGTCTGCTGTAGAATGACATGTGGAAACATTTCATTATGTTCTGATGGTAACAGTGTGTTGGTCTATGTTGAATATGAATATGAAGTCAATAGTTAACAGAAGAAAACAAAGAGCTTTTGACAGAATCACTTTTTTGGGGGTTTTGTGCATTATGTGATTGTTCAGGCATATCACTGGATTATCATGTTTTAATGTGTTTAACACATTATTATGTCATTATTACAAGTCTTTGCTGCAGCTCCTACAGTTCAGTCAGCAGATTCGGCTTTGACATGAAAATGACTCATGTTTCAGATGGTTGACAGATGACAAAGCAGCCAGTGTTAAATATAATCATTTGTGTTTTAATACCAAGAGGTTTAATGTACATTGTAATATGAATTTATAAAAAACACTATTTATTCATGTACAAATTACAAACGCGTCTGCTGTTTTTTTCCATTCTTTTGTTTAAATGTACACAAGTGTCTTCTCTCCCATCGCTGTCCCATAGCAGCTTTGCCACCTGGCAAGACTTCGCAGTGAAACATAGATAAGAGCAGTGTGAAAAATAAAACACACAAATTCATTTCAGTTATCTTAACACACAAACACAGAGGAGAAGGAATCCCAGGGAACGAAATCAGCTTTTAGCTCTTTGTAAGAAACATGAGACCCAAACAACAAGTAGTTTTCTGACTGCATTCTAACATTCTCACAAAAACTAAAAGAAAACCCTACACAAAGCTTATTCCAAAGAAATTACATTAGCAACTTTCTTTAGTACAACAGAATGTGCATATTGATGTAGTACAGAAATGTTTCTCCACATGATTTGCTGATGCTTCGGTGGCGAAGGAGGAAGAGAGGGAGCAGATAGCTGGCCTCTTCACAGAATTAAATATCCACAATCACTTTGACTGGCTACTAAATACAACTGGATCCCCTGGCACAAGTCCCCAGGGTCTGTCAATATGATAAATGAACAAAACTGTTTCTTATAACATGTAAAACCCCACTTAAAACAAAATAAGAGACAAACTTTAAAAAAAACAATCAAAACAATTTATACAATTCTGTTTCTATCCCTACATACCACATAGTAGATTAAGTTGAATCTTCATCTCAAGTAAAATTACTGCTTATTTCATTTCGCATGTAACTCGTACAGTGCAGAATATATGGGCTTTGATTAAGAAGGTATTTGTGTGAGTGTGTGTGTGGGTTGTATTTATATACTTTTAAGGACCAAATGCCCTCTCACCGATCAAACAACATGACATATTAGTAATATTAAAGAGTAATAAAATGTGGGACAGGTTGAGACCATATTAGTTCAGCTTCAACTCATCATTTACCATCTACCTTAATGTTAATAATTACAATTATTACAATACATTATATGGATAGGTAAGTGATACAGTGCCTTTACACCCCTTTACCTGTTTGCATATTCATTTTAAATTGACCAAGGAGTGTGGAATCCCCTGGAGTTGGATCGTCTGGTCAGATTGACTAACTGGACAAGAAGGAGGTGACCAGGAACCTAACAGTTCCTCTAACAGAGTCTGGCAACAGGACAACCACCAGCAGGACTCCATTAAACAGGTATTTATGATAGTGGGATTGGATGGAAGCCACAGCTTGTGTGGAGTTTGCCAAGTGCATTGAAATGACACTGGCTCTCTGGCCTGATAACACAAAAGTAAAGTCTTTGGACCAAACTCCATAGAATGAATCTGGTGAACCCAGACACTGCTCATCACCTGCTAATGCCATCCCTACAGTAAAGCATGGTAGTGGCAGCATCATGCTATGGGACAGCTTCTCAGCAGCAGTGAGAGGTTTTAAGTGAGGAAATGACGAACCCCACCAAATACAGTTCATCAAGAAAAACTTGTTCCAGAATGCATGAAACCTGAGACTGAGCTGATGGGTGACCTTTCAGCACAACAACGACCTGAAGCAAACAGCCAAGACTACACTAGAGTGACTTCAAGTTTCAGTTTTTAATTCTAAAAATATACTAAAACATGTTTTTTGTCTTGCCATTGTGGGTTACGGAGTGTAGATTCAAGGTGAAAACTGACATTTTCTACACTTCACATTATGTGTACAAGAAAATGAATTGTGCAAAAAGTGAAGGTGTCTAAAGTGACTGTATGTTAGTCCACCACCACTTTGGTCATACATACCTGGACCTGGAAATAATATTCACGTTCCCCTCACAAACTGTAATATTTGCTCATCATCTGACTATATCCAGTGCTTTGGTTTATGACTAAATTCATGCAAAACTAACAAAGTGATTTGATCAATTTGCACCACATCTTACTGAATAATTCCTGTTGGTGTATTAACACAGTGGGATACAGCACCACCTCTCAGCCTTGCTGACATTCTTTGCCTCTATGGCCACTTGTAGAAATACAGTTGTAGTCCAAAAAGTGTTTTCCCCATAAAGCAGAGTTATAAAACTACGAAAATGACACCTTAATCAGCAGACATAGCAATTATTACTCTGTGTATAATGAACTTTGAATCCATGTTAGGTTAACGTAGTAAATATTTCCCAGAGTCTAGAAAAGCTATTTCTCTGCAGAGTTTTAAAGGTAAATACTTTTTCTTATATGACCCCCAAATCTAAAACGCTCCTCAAGGTTGCTGTTAATAATCAGCTGGGAAGTGTTTTGGGATTTGGACCGGTACTGGAACAAACCAGGAATTTGAGGGATTTAGCAGTGACTGGATGTAGTTATGAATGTCCTCACGAGTATAGTAATACAAACATGTGTGTGGTTTTGCCTCTTGTCTCCTCGTAGTGTTCGTCTATGCTCGCTGTGTGTGTGTCGATGTTTGGTGTGTTACTGCCTCCACACAGTAGTTGGGTTTGTCCGAGGCAGTGAAGCCCGGCAGACACACACACTGATAGGAGCCCACTGTGTTGATGCACTTTGCATTTTTACACAGCGACATCCGATTGTTCAGTTCTGAGCACTCGTTCACGTCTGTGGACAGAAAAAGAGAGAAATGACAAAGACAGATAATTTACATCTTGTTTATTTTTCTTTACTGTACTTTGTGCATACCAACACAGGCCATGCGGGACAGGTCCAAAGTGTATCCATCAAAGCAATCACAGGTGTAACCCTCCTGAACCCGGACACACCGGCCGTTCTCACAGCCATTGAGTATTCCACACTCCTCTGCTTGCAAACCTTCAAATGCCTTGTATGGATCTGTAGCATGAGAAGACAACAAAGTGCATCATTGTGAAATCAAGGCTAAAAAGTTGCTGGTGTTCTGAAAATAGTTGGACGTTAATGTAGTTCTATTTTCAGACATTTGAACGGAAATCCCTTTAAAAGGTCTCATTCCAACATGTTGTTTACAGTGACTGTCACAAGGTGGCAACAAAGAGCTACACTATAACTGTTGTCTGCCATCAGAGAAGGGAAAATGTTGCTTCCCTAGACTTGGGAGTATATACACTGCTCAAAAAAAATAAAGGGGACACATAAATAAGACATCCTAGATCTGAATGAATGAAATATTCTTATTAAATACTTTGTTCTTTACATAGTTGGATGTGCTGACAACAAAATCACACAAATAATGATCAATGGAAATCAAATGTATGCTTGTCCAGGTCAAGCATGTTTAAAAGACATAAAGGCCTGGATGTCCTGTAATTTTCTACTCGTTAATTCAGACAAAACTGAGGTTATTATATTTGGACCCAAAAATCTCAGAGACATGCTATCTAGTCAGATTGCTACA
>JAUYWH010000007.1:1100744-1127476 GCA_034779795.1 Ctenopoma multispine | reverse complement strand
GAGTCCATGGTTCTCAGCCGGAAAAGGGTGGAATGTTCTCTCCGGGTTGGGGACAAGGTGCTGCCTCAAGTGGAGGACTTTAAGTATCTCGGGGTCTTGTTCACGAGTGGGGGACGAATGGAGCGGGTGGTCGACAGACGGATCGGTGCGGCGTCCGCAGTAATGCGGGCTCTGGTCTCCATTAGCAAATATCCTCTTTATACAAAAAAAAAATCTTTTTAAGGTCAACTCCCCCTAAATGCTTTTAAATTTAATCTTAAACTGTAATTGAAAATAACATGCAGTGACAAAAACAGTTTGGTATTTTCATACAACAGTTTTTCTTATTCTTTTCAAATAAATCTAAATTTGATAGATTTAATTATATATGCACTTTTTTAAACATTCACACAAAGTCTTCTATATCATCTATGCAAGACAGACAACCATTTACACCTATTGGCAATTTAGAGTCAGCAGTTAATCTGTCTATTTATGCATTTCTTTAGACTGTGGGAGGAAGCCAGTTTACTCAGAGAGAATCCACGCAGACACAAGTAGAACATGCAGACTCCACATAGAAAAGCATGTGGATTCAAACCCACGTCCTTCTTGCTGTGAGGCCACAGTGCTACCACTACACCACCACACCACCTGGAAATGTTTCACTAATGTTTAATATTTTCATGTTTCAAGTTACAAGGGCAGCAGAGAGTATTAGCACATTGTTATCTATGGTTGAGTAATGCATTGTTTGTATTCCTGCATTTTGTTTTCAAGGATTATAAAGAGCATTATGAAATGGTAAATAACAGTTCAGCACTTTAATGTTACTATAGGGATGCATGTTTTCTTCTTTGCAATCAAAGTCACAAACAGCCCTAATAAATGTTACTTGTGGTTATGTAATGCTTATTCTGTGCTCTTAGGGATTTACAAAGTGTTACAAAGTCGGTTTTTTGACTAACCAACTTTCCTCAGATCGAAAAAGCTCTGTGGATGCGGAGCGAAACGTGTCTACCTCAAAGAAAGACATCCAGTTGCCATGACTAAACCTTCTGACTTAATAAATGCTATTTACAGTTAAGCAAGGTTTCGTATGCACTACTGAGCATTTTTAAAGTGTTACTTAAGAGAAACGTGTTCACATTTTACAATGGGTCACAAAGGGCCTTTACCAAAAATAAGTCATATGTTTGAGGATGAACAAGTAAGTGGGCAATTATAAGCCTTAAGTAAGCATTCATAACACACTATTATAAACATGATATACATGTTAATTAACATATTTATCAACCATTTGTTAATGTTACTTAACCCCTGAATTAGCATGTAAGCCATGCATTACATTACAATACATTTTAACAAGAGACATTTGTGAACTGATACTTACTGTTATTTAGTGTATTGTTAAACTATTAGTTAATAGTTATTACTACATTAATTAAGGTTAATAAGGGTTGTTATAAACATTAATTAATGTATACATTAATGCACTCATTAACATAAATATCATTAGTAAATGATTAGTAGATGCATTAGCTAACCTGACTTACCTGTTAAGTCATGCTTATTAATGGATTAAGTAATGTTAATTAACAAAGGAGTTTTATTGACTTGAAAATGAGTTGTTTGTAGTGTTGTTTTGTCTTCATGGTGTAGTTTATTTCCAGGATAACAATTCCCCAGTAGCTGGAATTTCCTGATCCAGGTGTATTTTCACTGCAATTTATACTATTACCTTTGTAAATTTGTATCAGACAGATGATGTCTCACTGTGCTCAGTGCTCACCTCTGCAGCTGGTAACATCAACCTGTCGGTATCCCAGAGGGCAGGTGCAGGTGTAGGAGCCAATGTCGTTAACACACTCCCCTACAGCATCACAAGGCCGAGCTTTGTCTACACACTCATCCACATCTGTAACACACATGAATCAGCTATATCAAGGACATTTGTCAGGTTGAAACAGATAATTTGAGAAATAATTACAATGACAACCATAGTACTGTATGTCCACAGCAGAAAGTCACTGTAAACCATTTTACCAATTTACTTTCCAATTTGACCTGATACATTTACTTTTCAATTCACTCTCCATTCTTACCACTGTACGCACTCAATAAACCTGATGAGCCATTGCTAGTGTATTGTTAACTGTATGAGAGTAAGTTAGAAAGACACAACTCAGGACATAAAAAAGTTATTCTACCATGTCAACATGTTTTTCCATATTTACTAGATACATTATCTAAGTCTAACACAGAAACATTCACATAGAAATTTCCTATCAATATCCCACGTCTGCATTGTGCTTTGAGGACAGCACTGACAGACGGAATTATTGTCAATTATTTAGATATGTGTGTTCACATTTCCAACCAGCTGAAACAACACAGTGACGATGTCTATATCTTTCTCTGTTTTAGAAAAAACAAAACAAAATCAAAGAATCAGTGGTGTGTTAACTGCTCCACTACAGTACAGTAGAGAGAGAGTGTAAAAATCTGTCAAATTACTTTCTGTATTAAAAACTGTTGCATTCAGGTGCTGACACTCACATTCACTTATCAGGTAAAAATGTAAATGAATTCAAACCTGCAAGACCAGTTTTAACAATAAAAACGGGCACTGAGCAGTATGATGTGAAATCATCTGCTTTTAAAAACAAAACCTCAACATAAGTACAACACAGAGGTCCAATGGAATTTCAATGGAATGAAATCACCTGATTTTTAATTTCACATAAAGTTACCATATTAATAGTTAATGAGTTATTGTTATCACTGATCTTGCATTTATTCGCTGTGATCATGTGAAGTGAACACTGATGCTCAACCAACAAGTCATGGCATGTTTAAGACAGTCAGAAGAAAAGGTCACCTATAAAACATTAGCTATTATTACTGTAATGGTGGCTTCACACCTAGTCTTGGTCTCAGTGAAAATCTGAATGTGTTGACTAAGACGGCTTGGAATGGAGGCTCTCTGTCTGCTTTCAAACAAGCTCTGGCAGTTTGTTGTGTTGAGGCCAAATTAATCTGCCATAGATTTTGTGATAGTAGAAATGTGGCTTTAAAATTTCAACTATTGTCAAATCTATCTACTTTTAAAGTGATCTCCCCAAAATAATTATGAGAATGACACTGCTTTATGTCTGTTATTATACTGTAAAGCATGTTGTAAAACTTATATATAATAATAATATTACATAACTGAAATATTTTTTCATATCATTATCATTGACAACATGACCTTGAAATGACCTGCGACCCTTACGAGGACAAGCGGTTAAGAAAATGGATGGATGGATGGACCTTGAAATGATGTATACACTATATACACACATGTAGTCACTATAGTAGTCTACATCATACCATCACACTGGTCTCCAGTTGTTGACAATTTGAATCCTGGTCCACACTGGCAGGTAAAGGAGCCTTTAGTGTTGTGGCAGTGGCCTCTGGTACAGACCCGCTGATCCTGGCACTCATCTATATCTGAAACAGCACCAACAGTGGAATAACTATATGACATCAGCGGAAGGTCATGGATTTCTTCTGTGTTATTGAGAATAGTAGATAGTTGATAAATTGTATTGACTGAAAGATTTATACAGTGAGGCTGAGGGTGATGGTGACCTTACACCCCAATGAAATAATAGTGTTCTTCATAAAAGATGAATAGCTCTTTTGTGATGCGTGCTTGTCTCTTTTAGTTTGTCACAAGGAAGGAAGCTGTGAAAAGAGGTGACTTCTTCATTACTGCAAAAAGACCTTTTTAAATAGTTTGAA
This sequence comes from Ctenopoma multispine, assembly GCA_034779795.1. NCBI lineage: Eukaryota > Metazoa > Chordata > Actinopteri > Anabantiformes > Anabantidae > Ctenopoma > Ctenopoma multispine. The sequence goes on along the minus strand of JAUYWH010000007.1, from coordinate 1,123,705 downwards.
CAAAACTTTTCAAACCAGCTGGGCAGCCGTGGCTCTGGAGGTAGAGCAGATGTCTGTCATTTGTGAGATCAGTGGTTTGATTCCTGGCTTGTTTGGATCATTTTGTGAAGAACACAATCACTAAGAGTGGTTAAGGTAAAGGTTAAAAGACCATCTCCAAGCAACTTGATGTTCATGTAACTAATATTATTAAGCGGGTTCATGTTCATGTAGCTGCAAGTGGAAAACTGAGGAATATCCTAATTTCAAACAGAAACATAGCAAACTGAGTGGAGTTTGCTATACAGAAAGATCTTCTAAAATGGCCTTATCGTACACCTTTAATCTTGTAATCAGTCAGGGAAAAGTAGGGACTGTTAAGGTCCATGTGACTGTAGTGAACCTTCCTGGACGTGGCCACCAAAGGACAAACAGCCCCAGACTGAACAGAAAAACAGTTTGAATGATAGACAAGGTCAGGGTACATCAGTGTCGGTTTTGCTGGTTTTTAAATGACAGCGGGCTCAGTGGAAGAAGACCCAGAGTGACTCCAGTCTTGAAAAAAAAAAACTTAAAAAAAGACAGACTCACTCACATCTACTCTGTGCTCATGGATGAAAAAACAAAACAAACTCTGTCTCAGTTGCAGGTAATGGGTCCTCGAACAGGACAATGACCCAAAACACTGCTAACCAAGAAGTAAATACTGGACTGTTTGGAGTGGTCTTCAATTAATCCCGTGGTAAGAGCTGTAACAAGCAGTCCAGAGAAGGCTCCCTTCAAACCTGGAACAGCTGAAATAGAGGAACCAAACTACCTGTTGGCATGTGCAGAGAGCTCACTGACAGCTACAGAATTCACAAGTTTGCAGTGTCTAGACTATTTTCATATTAGATTATATTATTTAACATGTTCTGTTGTACCTGAAATCAACAGCAGTATGATTATATACTTTTATCTAACTGTAAAATGCCTTGAGATTTGGTGGTATATAAATAAACTGGACACCAAAGTAAGATTTTTATTAAATATGGAATAAACTATAATGGTTACAATTACTTTTGTCAGTTTCAGGCAATTTCAGAGAACATTTTGGGTTCTTCTTTCATTTAAACATTAAGTAAGTAAATACACACACACAAACACTCAGGAGACATTTTCCTGAGTTTGCCAGTATAACATAAACATCTGAGAGTTGGGTTATTAACTTCCGTAGAAATTGCATGGCCTAATTATTTTATCTCTCACTGCCTCCCCACTGTGGCTTAGCTTCCACCAACCCTCACATCTAACCCTGTGTCACATGGGCTGAAAGGAGTAGCAAACCTACTGCAGGAGGATAGATGGACTTTGAGGATTTTGTTTCTGATAAAAATAAGAGCATTTCCAGGAAACCATCGGACCATACTGTGATGTAAAGTGGTGATAGGTACACATTACACACCATGAGGTTAGGATTCGTCTAACTATTACAGGAATGGTATATTCATAATCAAAAGCGGCAGCATGTGTAATTGTGGTGTGATGCAAAGGTATGTAGTATGTCATGATAGGCAAAAGCAGAAAAATATAATAATATTAAGACTGTAAGTATCTGAAACTATGTCACAAACATCCAACCCTACTACTATGGTGTTGCACACATCCTGCCTCTCTGTACACTCTGTGAGTTTCCCACATATTATTATTATAGGCTGGTTCTATAAATTCAATACATTATCTCGATGTGGTATTTCTGATGCCCGTGTTCTAAGTGGACATATCACCTTCTTTTGTGCGTAAGTGCTGGTTTAAGAAAGTATTGTTGTATCAATATAGAACACGCAACATGAGCTGATCTGTCAGCTGCAGCTCAGACGTGATGTGTTTCAGGCATTTAGTTCCAGGCCATATCTTTTCATTTCCAGTGGACATGCTGTGTGTTTAGATTTTACCAATCTATTAGGAGAGATTTTGCTAACTGGTAGGACTTGTAGCAGAGGAGAAGCATGGCTGTGGCCAGGAGAGGGTATTACTGCTAAAAAGACACACTTTTTCTATCTAAGCTGAACTTAATCTATGACATAATAATTAGTGTAGCAGAATTAAATCAAAGGAGCATATTGTTGCAATAAGGTTGCAGACACATACACATGCACACATACCTACCTACACATTGGCCTCCGTGTACCAAGAAGCCACTAGCACAGGGGACACAGTCATAACTCCCTGGCACATTGATGCAGACACCAGAAGTACAAATTGTCCTGTTCACACATTCATCAACATCTGCAAACATATTAAAGAGCTGTCAATAAGAATATGAGCATGTACACAGTCATGTCCTTATGTTACACAAACACTGTGTGAACTGTGCAGGAATTATAACTATTTTGACAACACTGACTTTCACTTTTTAAAGACAAAGCACTATGACCGTATTTAATAATAGTACCAGTTTAGCCAAATATGTAAGGGAGGAAATTCTGGTTGGTTCAGGCACAACTGTGTAATGACTAATTTTTAGAAATTAAAAATATGTCTAAAAATGCCTACATCTGCATCTATGTCGATCTTATTAATAGCTAAATTGGTTGTAATTAAACTTCCTAAAAAAGTCTAAATCTGATCCCTCATCTTCCAAACTGAGGAGAAGAGATTTTTATTGTAGCTCTGGGGGAATAACCATCAGGCTTGTTTGCCCTCACAGGCTTAATTCAGTATCATTTTGGTGGGTGGGGAAAGCTTTATTGAAATTGCAGGAAACCACATAATGACAGGGTTCCTTTCTATATTTCTATACCAATAAAGGGGGTGAAGCAGGCACTGGTAAGAGTCTGGTTGCTGGTGTCATCCAAAATTCCACAAAACAGTTCTATTAGTATGCACCTGTGTGCAGAGCTAATGTTCATCTGAGTATACTGGGCAAAGTCATGTCAGAAGTTGTGGTTGTGCATAATGTCTGACACTTGATGCTGTTTTGTTTTCATATGAAATATGCATTTTTGTGTTAATACATTTTTGTGTATGTTGCAATCTACTAAAAACACACACACATATATATATATATATATAACATATATAACATGGGAGAGACAACTTGTCAATGATGAAATAGCATTAAATATCTCAGAAGTCAGAGTTTACATACACCTAATATGAACATGAATGACGTGATGATATTGGACATCAGAGGATTTGTTCAGTTAAAAATATCCATACACCCCATCAGTTAATTAATTCAGTGGGGCTGAAAGTTCTGAAATGGCTTTTTAACTTTCTGTTAGTGATCATGATTGACTACAGCTGGTAGCTAGTTTGTTTTACTGCCCTCTTAGGATTGACCAACACACAGAAAAACAGGAAAGTCCAAAACACTGTAGATCTTCACTGTGACGTTGCGGTCAAGAACAATCCAGAAGCCACCAGGGCACAGACATGTCATGAAGTTGCTGGTACACCAGTCTCACTGTGTACAGTCAAGTAAATTTTACATGGTCATTGACTAAGCCAGCACTGACACATTCAAGTTGGATGAATGGAAGTGAATAAAATAACTCTTCCGGAGCTGTTTGACCGCAGTGACAAGAGGTATGTTTGAAGGAGTAAAGGTGCAACACGGTGGTGGTAGCTTTTTTGGGGTGTGTTTTGCTGCCAGTGGATCTGGTGCATCTTAAATACTTCCTCAGAATTCTTAAGCATAACCTTAATCCATGCGTTAGACCAGCGGTCCCCAACCTTTTGTGCACTATGAACCGGTATCGTGTAAGGACATCAGGTGTCTCTAACTCTTTACACAGATTGCAGAAACCAGGTTTCCTGTTCACACGACAGTTAAGAAATCAGGGAACTTGGGAAAGTCAATGCACTTAAAATGGCTGCAATTCAAAAATGGTAAATGCAATATTGTTGTGAACTCTCTTATAAAAAGAAATAAAGGTGAAATTCTACAATTTTATCACATCTTTTATCACAATATAGCCATGACATTCATATCCAGGATGAGTGTGCACAATGTAAACTTCCAATCTGGATTGCGTATGAGAAAATGTTCTTGCAGTAGCTGACAAAACACAAAGATGATTTTTCCAAACACTCTACACACACTACAACTTAAAAAAAAACTGCTTCTCAGTCAAGCTACCAGAATGAAGTACAGTTATTGGGTGTATTTAGAGAACTGAATACTGCCTTCCAAGATGGCACCCTAGACATTCCAATGGACATTGCTCACAAAGAGCTTTTTCAGGCTTCTGTTAGCATAACTAGTTTGTGGCCCATAAAGCACACTATACTCAGTCTCTGACTAAGCCATATTAGAGCAGTGAATCAGCTTAGCTCTGGTGGGGCTGTGTACACAAATAGTACAAAACAATTAGCTATAATTTCTAGACAAACTTTTGTCAGAGCTAATGAATTAAATTCTGGTAATTAGTTAAATTGTGAAGAGTAAATGTCAGACTTTGATGGACCTAAACTCAGCTGATACCAACCCCTTAAAATATGGCCAGAACATCCCTGATGTGGATCCCTAGATATACTCAGAACATATCTAATTTCCTCATTCTTTGTACAAATGCATATTTCTCAGCTGCAGCTAGTAGGAAGTTTCTGCAGTCTGAGTAAATAAATCAAGAGGATATCTCTCCCCTTTCCTCTTTGTGTTTTCTTGGACAGTGCTCTCTTGCTGAGATAAAAAAATAAGGTATGTGTACAAAAAAACTGCAAAGTTTGGTCAATGCCCACTTTCAGACTATTCTTATTAACATTTGCTTGCATTTTTATGTAAGAACACAGTTCTGTTTCCACACAAAATGTGTCCCCATTACTTACCTACAGGGACAGTAAAGACAGGAGTGATTATTACACTAGTAGTCACTAGTAACTTTCTTGTACAAGTACTTGTTTTAAGTTATTTCTGAAAATGTGAATAAAACCTTAAACTTAAGAAACAGTTGGATTAAATTATTGCAATTGTGCCCTGTTCTGTCAGAATGCCCATGGGACTATCCGGAGCAAAATGACATACATAATGGACATGTACAAGATGACCGCTGGACTCCTCACCTACACAGGTGGTTTTAGCATCATCAAGATGATATCCCTCATCACAGTGGCACTTGTAACCTTCAGCAGTGTTGTAACAAATTCCCTGGCCACAAATATGAGGGTTAATCTGACACTCATCCACCTCTAAATCAGGAGAGAGGGGGAGAGACAGAGAGAGAATATAAATGCAGCAGCTTCAGGACTTAGAATGGATCTTGCAAAAAAAAAAACATAGCTACAAGGAACATAACATTAAAGTACCACAAGTAGAATGCTTTATATAAAAGAACCACAAATTCCCAAGACGTTCCACAATGTAACCTCAAGCTACCGACTGCATGGAGAGTAAAAGCAATTAAATCAACCAAATTAAATTAAATTAAACTCAAATGATTTATGAAGACAATCTCTCAAGTGAAAACCTTACCTTGTAATGTCTCCATCTATCATTATTTCATGTCTTCATACATTCAGTTTGGAAAGGTTTCAGAACTTCAGGGGACAGTTAGTCAGAAGAGAAAAAGATTGTGCTTGTTTGGTCGAGTAAAGGTGGGGTATTCAACCTCAAAAACATTGTACGTAATGCTAAGCATGGTGGTAAAGTCTCAAAGCTACACAGTAACTGTTGCACAGTACTGAAGAAGAAGACTCAGCTTCATTGTCATTGATCACATTTACATGTTACAACAAAATTTGTAGACTTCTGCATTTAACCCAGTCTTGGGAGTGTCTTGCTCAAGGACACACCTTGTATGGGGGGTGGGCTGAGAGTTGATCCTGCCACCTTCTGCATCCCAGTCTGATGCTTATGCCATTTAGCTACAAGGCCGCTAATGAATAAAAGACTATTTTGTGAAGGAGAAAGGACCTAATAATCAGCTAGTTTTCATAATGTTTTGTTTTCCATTTATTCTGCATGAATTGAACTAACTCAAGCAGACACATCTACAGCTTGTAATTCTACTCTGAGATTCTGTTACATAATTGAGTGCTATAATGTTTACTGGCAACAAGCATTACTAAGGTCTTTACTAGCTATGAAAACATATGGTAATGGCACAACCTGATTTACTTGCTCAAAAACACACAAGGTGTGTGCTGTATTTATAAAAAGCTGGTGCAACTCGGTGTAGGATAGAAAAATGAAAAGAACAGAACAGAAGCAATCACTATTTTTTATTCTTACCAGTTGACTGGGTAGGGGCAATATCCTGGCCCGCATTAGATGGGAGGATCTCCACTGGTGCAGGCGGAGAGGTTCTCTCAACAACCTCTACCAAAAAAAAAAGACAAAGTAATACATATGAATTTCACTTCACTTGTTTTTATCAAACATTGCATTTTAATTATTCATTACATCCCTGTGGAGCAATGTTTAGACATATTCAGCATAAATACAACCACAGTGTTGTTGCTCTTATGCAGATGATACCCAACTGGCAGCTTACCATCTCTCAAACAGGAACTATAAGAACACTGTAAGACAACTTCAAGAAAAAATGCTTATTCACTTTCATGTTTCTCAGCCTCATGTCTGTGTATTCCGTATGGAGTTGGAGCACAGAGGCAATTAGTTCACAGAATAAAGTAAAAGATGTAAAGGCAAACTAGGGTCTTTGCTTTGTAACTTATGCTATTTTACTAATACAGCAGTCAATTTCAAATGTTTTATGGTTAAACAAAAATGCCTATATGTGTTACCTTGGTATGCCCTACATACCTCAACATGACAAATTCAACCTCAACCTCTCTAAATACATAGTAATAATAATACAAAAGCTGTTCTAAAAACAGTTGAACTGTTTTTGTCAGAGGGGTCATGAGGCCACGGTCTGACCTTTCTCTGACTAATGTGGTCAGTGAAAGGTCAGAGGTCATTCCACATCCTGCTCTGTAGGGTTTGAATAGCTGCAGTAAATGTTGTCTTTTTTTGTCAGACAAAAAAAATCAATAGTAAGACAAACCCATGCAGTCTGCAGCGGTTTGGGGTGAAAACACAGTTGTAATGACAGAGGACCAGACTCATCAAAGTTATGCAAAGAAGACTTCAGTACAACAGCAGCATTGAGATGGTTCTTTACTCATTTTCTGCATAACAACACCTTCTGCACATAGTGTCTATAAAAGTATTCACTGTAGTGTACTACATCAGAATGCTACAGTAATCAACACAGAATTCAGCATTTAACAAAATTACCCACATGATACCAAGTTCCTAGGAATCAGAGGATCTAACAAAGAACCCATAGATATCGATCATGGAAAAGAAAGTTCAGCAAGCTGCACTTACCAGACATCCTGTCTGGGAAAATCCTTAATAACATTAAGTTGAGATGTGTTGTGCACAGTCCAGGACAACAAGGCTCTACAGCAGAACATTATTGGTACCCATCTACCATGTATCCATAGGAGGTGTCTGTGCAGAGCCCAAAGGATACCAGAAGACATTACCTACTACAGCCACAGCCTGTTCAGCCTGCTGCAATTGGGTAAGTGATACAAGAGTATTTATCTGCTACCATACTGTCAGACTACAGAGGAGCTTTATTCCTCAGCTGAGAGACCCCTCAACTCCATCATCTGTAAACCACCACAAATAAATGACTTTTCTTACAAAGCTCTACATGGTACACATGTTCTGCACTGCAGTGCAGATTTTTTAGCATTTCTGCTTTATCTAATAGTATTAGCAAGGAGGCAGACAGGAAACATGGAAGAAGAGAGTGCGGTATGACATACAAAAAAGATCCCCAGCTGGACTCAAACCAGGGACACTGCGGTTATGTGGCCACCATTTGGCTACAAAAGCAATCCAGTGCTAATGTATACTGAACCATTTTCTTATGCTGGTGTTTTTAATTAAATTGAAATTTTAAATGTAACATCTGAGAATGAATATTAACTTAATATTAACTAGAAACATTACATTAGATGAATATGCAGACATTTAAACTGGCATATTACTGTGGAAATAGTTATCATCTTGTTACTAAGCTTTTGTTCTTAGCTGTTAGAATTAACTACTTTGAGATTGCATCTTCTGCACAGCATGCACTGAATGTGAATGCTGGATTTTAGTGGCATTTAGTTCCCAGTTAGACAGTTTTATTAAACATTTATTATCAGCATAACTGGATGTTGCTATACTTCAACGTTGTTACAGCTGAAAAAACATGACAACTTGTGTTCACAATGTCATAAACTAGCCATTGAACCATAAAGGATAAAAGGCAGAAAGCTGACACCTGGGTAGGCTGCCTCCATCTTGACAGTGGACACACCTGGAGATAGCTGGGGCAGGATAGGTTCAACTACTGGCCTATCACTAACCACAGGAACTACCAGCTCCTTTAACAAGACAGACCATAAGATCATGTCAACGGGACAATGTCAACAGAGAACTGTATACATATGTTTCAGACCATGTAATAATGTAAGCACTGCTTCTGACATGCAAAAGTGTTGTGCTTAGAAGTAGGGCTGAACAATGAATCATTTTAAAAACACAACTTAACAGAACGTGAATAGCTGTGATTTAACTAATTCTTAACAATACAGATTCTAAATAATCAGAGAGACATCACTGCAGGCTTCATATGCAAATACTCTGCTCTCCATTGCAGGCTTCACATGAAACCTGCAGAGAACAAAGTTCGAGGAAATGCTGAAATGGCGTTGGCTGAAGCAAACACTGACATTCATAAGCAGGAGAAGGCACTAGTGTCAAAGTGAAACTGAAAATAGGACTGGGAGAGGGCACAGGAGAGCATGAGAAATATTAACAAAATGGTTGAATGTTGGGTCTACATGAAAGAGCAGTTGAATAATAACGGTATTATATCCAATTTTGGGTTGTTTTTTTTACAATCATTTACAATCGAGTGTTTGCAGCTATGCAGAGGAAAGGGAACTTGGAAAAACAATATTTCTTTAAAGATTTAAATTAATTAGAATTAAATTATTTTCTGTTCAGCCTTACTTACTAGCAGATTAGCTTTCAGCTTGCATTGCAACTGACTACAGTTTAACAACAAGTCCAGAATTAACAGCTCAGCCAGCAAGCCGGGAAGCAAGAAGTGCCTGCCCCTTCTGCATAGATTTCTGTCAATATTTGTTTGGAGCACAGTAAAGACATCACTGTCATGATCTGGGACTTACAGTATGTACAGAGTGTAGAGTACACAGTGACACTTCAAAATCTTCATTAAAATCAGTATGTTTTATAAGTCCTAAAACTATATAAAGGGAACTCTTCTAAGCAAACGAGACAAATCTTTGGTCGTATTCTTTGATCCTTTGTGGAAAATAATCCAATCTTAAATATTACTGTGCGGCACAAAGGCATGTCAATCTATGCTTGCAGTAACTGGTGGGATCACTTTTGCAGCAATAAAAGGTAAATCGTCTGCGCTTATTTAACGCTTCTCTACCTATCTGATACTCAAAGTGGTTACACTGCTTCTAACTCATCCATTGCCCTAGCCTGGAGCCCTGGGGGGCAACTTGGGCAAGACACTGAACCCAACCTGACAGGAGGAGCTAACCACCAATCCCAGGATTGGTAGATGGCTTCTCTACCTTCTGATCCACAGCCGCCTATCAACTCAGTTGTTTATTAGCAGTTTATTAGCTCTGTACATCAGCTTAATGTTTGGTTTTGTATATGAGCTGCTTGCTTCACATCAGGACAGGCCAGATATTTCAAATCATTGCATTTCTTCTGCTTTAACCGGTCATTAATAGAATAACTTGTATGTTTAGGTTTACTGTCTTATTGCATGCTCACTTTCTGTTGAGCTGCAGTTCATGCATGGATATCTTTAAACTGTCCAGTGGAATTTGCTTGTACAGTTCATAGCTCCATCAAACTGTCCTGGTCCTGGTCATCATTATTAGCCACTTCAAGAGAAGCCTTACGTTTTTAGAGTTTTCCTGTTGTGACCTACTGTTTCATGTCTTGTTAGTAGTGTGATATTTGATGGATGAGGGCAACAATGGTGCTGAATGTTTTCAATGTCCTTCGTCAATATACTCCAGCCTGGTGAGCACCAACAACTCCTCTCCTAAGGACACCTGATTGAAACATCTGGCTCTAGTTTCCCGTTCAAATGAATTGATAACACACAAATATGTAAGATTGGATCATTTTCTACAATAATTAATGGTTAATTGGGTTCCATTTATCTAGATTTAGAGCTTGTGTGAAAATCTGATGGTTTAGGTCATATTTATTGAGAAATAGTTCACACACTTTCAAGCATCACTATATATAAAAAATATATACAGATACAGAGTTATGGTTCTGTGCTGACCAGCCAAAGTCATGCAGCAATGTTGCTGACTTCATGCATGGGTGGTTCGACAACTCCTGAACTGTGTGTCTGTGCATGCAAACTGCTTGTACATTTTCACTCTTTATAAACACCCAACCTACCTGATCTGGTGCAGTTGTTGCTACTGACCAAAGAAGAAAGAAAGAAACATAGTGTAGGTTTGTAACACAATATTAGTGGATTAAAGCTTCAGTGCACTGATCATGGACAGTTGGGTTTTAGTGTTCGGTTATTCAAAAATATCATTATGTTTGGTTTCTGAGGATAAGACTGGGAATATTTTTTATTATTCTCAAAAAAACCCATGAAGGAACACTGCCCATACATACAAATCTGAACTTCTCAAGAGCCGTATTAAATTATTATAAGCACAATTTAATAATATAAGTAAGGAAAAAGCCATAGCCTGTACAGGGTCTGTCTGAAATACAGTATAACAACTAAGGAAATTAAAAATGTCTCGTCTCTTTGTTCCATCCAGCAGGGCTTTCTACTGTGCCAAGATTGAGCTAAAACTTACCTTCTATGTTCTGGTCAGGCTATTTTGAAACCTATCCTGTTTACCTACAAAAAAATTGCCCCCCTGCTCCAGAGAAGCTGCAGCAGCTGGAGCAGCAGTTTGGACTTTGACTGGCTAAGATGCTTAAAGTTATCTCTTTCCCTTAGTGGCTGTCAAACATGCTCTGAGTAATAACAGTTGATGGTGAACCTCTACTCCCTCTCTCAACCAGATTTATCTCCCCTCTATCAGTTTTGAAGGAAATGTGAAATCAGCCGAGGCATTTTAAACACACATATCAAACAAATGACACATATATTCAATCACATAAAGGATCTCTAGTCTTACTTTGGAGTTATAATTAGCAAATGTGAGGTTGCTGCTTATCCGACATGTTTAGCTGGGATCACTTGCACTGTGAGCCTGAAGACCACAGTTAAAATAAGAGGAAGAGAGTGCAGAGAGGGCATAATAATTTACACTGGTTGATACTTCATTATACATTACAGAAAAACAGTTTAGTCACCAAAAATGTGCCAGATTAAATACAGTTTAAATGTTTTACGATCAATTCTGAAATCAACAGAAATAGTTGCATTTCATCACGAGTGATTACCTATGAGCGTGTAAATCCAGTTTTAAGTCATCAGTAGTTGTTGCTGTCTTTGGCTCATCCATTATGTGTATGTTGCTCACTACATCAGAGTTTCTTTCTATTTCAAGCCATTCCACATTGTTGTGGCTATAACCACAGGGTTTATGCTGTGCCTCTGATAGATATCAATGCATTTCTCATATTTTAAAATGGCTCCAATCTACAACAGCAGTAGTCATTTGTAGCTTTTTTCTGTTTGAACAATCAGTCTCACTAAACACATCTGTGAAACACCTTTCACTTTTATTATCATAAATCACTGTGAACTGAGTAAAAATATTCTTACCAATCCTAAAAACTAGCACGCAGCTGCTTTATTATAAAAGGAAAAGAATAATACACACTGGATTCTCTCTTGGTCTTGATCTAGCTCAGAGCTACGAGCACTGACTGTACATTTTTATCATGAACTGAAACTCAAAAGATATTTAATTTCATCTGTGCTGCAATTATAAAATTATACTAACCGTGCTGAACATGCACTGGGCATTACATGTTTGAGGCTCACCTGGTATAATCTCTGGTTTCCCAAAAGCCTCCACTGGTCTTTCTGGTGTTGGTAAAGGCTGGGGGGGAAGCAGATCAGTGGGCTCCTGGTACACGATGGGTGGCTTATTGACAGGCGGATTTGGTAGCACAGTGTAGCCCATTCCACCAGGACAGATCTCTTTGAATGTTGCTAAGTATTTAGGAAAATGACAAGTGCTTAATATATATGTCAAAATCATTGTCATAGTTATTGTAATACTGACTTTTATAATGTTACCAGCATAATATTAATTAATATATATAAAAAACTTTTGGTGTTACAGTTTTCCTGTTGACAAAGTTTCCTTAGGTTGAGCAAACTTCACACACACTGAGTGAATTAACTTAAGCTAGATTCTGAATAATAACTCAGTATGTTTATGCTTACTTCCCCTGGCTTGAGTTGGCTCCAGTTTCAAGCTAATCATCTAAATAAAGCATTCAGTGCCTACATCACTCCTTAAATTAATGTTATCAGGCCCTAAATGTATTTGTCGCACAATTTATCATTCCCAGAAGTCCTCCAGAAGTCCTACCCGTTTGATGACCAAAGATCTAATCAATGAAATGTTGGTTGTCTGACTGCTTCTCCTACAGTAGGCATACTGCCTCCCTTCCTGACGCTCACACTGATCGTTCTGTTACACGTTTCTGTTTACACTTATCTGTTATCTGACTTTTGTTGTCACTGATTGTTGCTAGAGTTAAATCAAATGCTTGTGTTGCTCAAGCACTTGTTTATATAACTTCTGCTAACTTTGTAAGTGATCGCTAGCTAGTAGCTAGTCTATTACTCTAGTTATATTAGCTATGGATTCCTTCGGTGTCATGTTTAGTTTCGTTTCTTTTTTTTTAATGTCACAATTATGTCTGGTTTGGTTTGTAAACTTGTGATTCGCTTACGAGTGCACAGCTAGCGGCGTCTTTGTGCGATTCATTTGCAGTCGCTCAGGGGTGAACATCTCCTGCTCTGACAGCAGCTGGGGACGGCTGCGCGAGGACTGTCCACCTGTGAGTGTTTTGTGATGGGGGAGATGCCCCCGGCAGCAAACATTGCTCGTTAAAAATGGTAGAAAGCAATGTGTGTTCTGACAACTCCGAAGGTTGCCAAAAGTTGCCAGTAACACAAGAAAATGTCACCAGATTTGTCGCTAGTTGCTTTTTTTGAAAATAAGTCACTAGAGGGGTCTGAAAAGTCGCTAAATATAGCGACAAAGTCGCAAAGTTGGCAACACTGGGCCCCATTAACTGGTGTGGAGACACCTAGCTTAGCCTCTGTTAGCCACCCCCCTGGCAATTATTCCTGAATAGCCTGGAAACCAGGCAGACTGAGTGACGGTCCGGAGGAGGCATAGTTAGAAGTCGGTTTACCACCACCAAGGTTTACCACCAGCCTGTTCACTTGTTCAATAAGTTTTCTCCGCTCAGCGACACACCCGCTGAGAAACCCACTCTGATTATTGAGATTAGATACTCCAGCAACAATAGTGAAGTGTATTCCCAGGGCCAGAGCGGGCGACACCGAGTCCTATTTGAAACTCCTGTCTAATGATAAACGTATGTACAGTAAGATTATAATTCACGCAGGAGGTAATGACTACGCCAGTCGGAGGTCACTAAAGTTAACGTTGCATCGGTGTGTAACTATGCAAAAACAATGTCGGACTCTGTAGTTTTCTCTGGTCCCCTTCCTAATCTGATCAGTGATGACATGTTTAGCCGCATGTCATCATTTAGGCAATGGGTGTCAAGGTGGTGTCCCGATAATAACGTGGGCTACATAGATAATTGGAAAATGTTTTGGGAGAAAACCTGGGCTGATTAGAAGAGACGGCATCCATCCCACTTTAGATGGTGCAGAGTTACACGCCTCTCTGCAGCTTACAGCCTTCACCCCCCCAAAAGTATCACCAAATAGAGACTGTGTCTGCTCCCCGTACATCTAAATTATATAAATCAAAAATTAACACAAGAGGAGTGAATGATAAGAATTTTATAAAAATAAAAACTACTCCTCTTACAGAACAGGATAGAAACAGAACAGTCAAATGTGGATTATTAAATATCAGATCTCTCTCGTCTAAATCCTTGTTAGTAAATGACTTGATAAGTGACCATCAGATTTATTTAGGGTCACTGAAACCATGGCTGCAGCAGGATGAATATGTCAGTCTTAATGAGTCGACCCCCATTGACCCCATCTTATCTGTTAGATAGATCCCAATGTGTTTATGTTAATAATGAGTTTTCCATGCATACAAAAGTTAATAATGGGGACCCACAGGGTTCTGTCCTGGACCAATTCTTTTCACTTTACACGTTTCCGCTACGCAATATTAGGATTAGGCAATAGAAGGAAACACTATAAACTTCCATTACCATGTGGATGACACCCAGCTATATTTATCTATGAAACATGCTAGGAATTGTTAAGTGCTAGACAATGTTTTGTAAATGTGTATGTGTGGGACTCATTTGAAATATTTTTTAAAGTAAGTTTTCAAATATTTTTTAAAGGTGGTGATAGTCTCAGCTAGTCGAATGGAGCAGGGCAGGTCGTTCCACCAGCCAGGGACAACAAAGGAGAATAGACTCGACTGTGATCAGAGACCCCGTGAAGAGGGAATTTTTACTCTCCTCTCATTTGCAAATCTAAGAGGGTGTGTAGGAGTGTAGCTTACTAATAGCGTGTTCATATAAGAGGGTGCACTTCCATTTACAGCCCTGTAGGCAGCATCAAGGATGTAAACTCAATGCGAGCAGCTACCCTGAACCAGTGGAGAGAGGTGAGTAGCCGTTAAAAAATAATCAGATCAGTAGAGAAAAATAGAAAAAATATCACAAGAAAAATATTAATAACTAATGCTGTAAAGCACTTTACACTGCTTCTCATTCACTCACACACCGATGGCAAAGCTGCTATGCAGCTGGACCTGACACAACAGGGGCAATTTAGGGTTCAGTATCTTGCGCAAGGACACTTCGACATATGACAGGAGGTGCCGAGAATCGAACCACCAATCCCAAGATTGGCGGGCGACTGCTCTACCTCCTGATCCACAGCTGCCCCGCAAAGGGCATTAAAGGACTTAAGCTTCCTCAAGAAGTAGAGTCTGCACCGTCCCTTCCTGTACACAGCTTCTGTGTTACATTTCCACTCAGTCTGTTGTCTTTTGTCTCCTTTGTCTTGGTTACATACAAGGTCAGGTGGTTGTTCCCACACCATTCCACAAACCGGTCCATCAGGCCTCTGTACTCTGCCTCCTTGTCACCACTAATACACCTAACAACATCTGAGGCATCTGAAAACTTCTGCAGATGACAGGACTCAGTGTTGTACTGAAGGTCAGAGGTGTACAGGGTGAAGAGGAAAGGTGAGAGGACAGTTCCCTGTGGTGCTCCGGTGTTACTAATCACCTGCTCAGACTCACATCCTCTCTGCCACACAAACTGTGGTCTGTCTGTCAGGTAGTCAGTAATCCAGGAGGCTGTGGAGGAGTCTACCTGCATCTTCAGGAGCTTCTCTCTCACCAGAACAGGCTGGATTGTGTTAAAAGCACCTAACCCCTAACCCTAACCCCATGAGAAATCAAAAAAACATGATTCTCACAGTGCTGCCTGCTCTCTCCAGGTGAGAGAGAGAGAGCTGGAGCAGGTATATGGCATCATCTACTCCAACCTGGTGGTGATAAGCAAACTGTAGTGGGTCCAAAGATGTTTCCACCTGAGGTCTTAAGTGTGTCAGTACCAGACTCTCCAGAACTTTCATAACATGTGAGGTGAGAGCAACTGGTCTGTAATCATTAAGAGCAGCTGGAGGTGAGCATTTAGGCAGTGGCATGAGACTTGATGTTTTCCAGAGCCTCTGCACCTGCTCCTGTCTCAGGCTGAGGTTGAAGAGGTGCTGGAGGATCTCACAGAGCTGATCAGCACAGACCTTCATGACTCTGGCTGACTTCATCAGGTGCTTAAGTCTTGTTGTGATTCAGCTTCTCCAGCTGCCTCTTCACCTGGCTGCTGGCCATAGACAGATAGGTGTGGGGGGTGGGAAAGTTGGAGAAATGGGAGGGGGATGATGGTAGGATGGAGGGGTCCAATTCTCCATGGTATCTCCAGAAAAGGGTGTGGCGGCAGTCTTTTGTAGTGTAAATCTGTTAAAAAAGTTGTTCAGCTCATTTACTCTTTGGAGGTTCGCTTCAACCTGGTTCCCCTTCTGCTTGAAGCCTGTGATCTTTTTCATCCCCGACCACACAGCTTCCTCCTGTAGGTGTCTTTACTCTCCCTCAGCTTCACCTTTAACTCTCTCCGCACCTGCTTTACATGGTACTTGTCACCCTGAAGAAAGGCCCTTTTCTTCTCATTCAGCAGCTCCTTCAGGTCACAGTTGATCCAGGGCTTATTGTTTGAGAAACACTTCACTGTCCTGGTTGGGATGATGTCATCCACACAAAAGTTGTGGAAATGTACTCTGTGCCGCTGTCTGTCATGGAGTCGATGTCTCCTCCACTTTGATCACAGAGAACATCCCAGTCAGTGGCTTCAGAGGCCCCCTGCAGAATCTCAATAGCCTCCTGAGACCACTTCCTAATAGTCCTTGTGGTCACTGTCTGCTGCTGAACAATGGGAGTGTAGCTGGGGGCAAGGTTGTGGTCTGAGCTGCCAAGGGGGGGCAGGCTACAGCTACTGCAACAGGCAGCCACATGAGGCGGCGCCAGGTGGCAAGGATAGGATATTTCACCTACCTTAGCTTCTCTCCTGTAAAATTTAGAATAGCATTTAAAATCCTTCTCCTCACATCCCAGGTCTCATCTTGTCTTAAAGACCTCATAGAACCTTATTATCCCAGCAGAGCTCTTTGTTCTCCGACTGCTGATCTACTTGTGGTTCCTAGTCTCCAAATGCAGACTGGGAGGTCTAGCCTTTAGCTATCAAGCTCCTCTCCTGTGGAACCAGCTTCCAATCCTGGTCCGGGAAGCAGACACCCTCTCTACCTTTAAGACTAGGCTTAAAACTATCCTTTTTGATAAAGCTTATAGTTAGAGATGGCTCAGGTGGCAGTGACCATGTCTTTGTTATGCTACAATAGATTTAGTCTGCTGGAGGACCTCGATGATACACTGACCTCCTCTCCTTGTCTTCTTCTCTGTCTCTGTCCCTGTCCACTATCATTAACTTTGTGTCTTCTCTCTTCCCCAGTTGTGCTTCATCCTCTCTCTGTACCTTTCTACAGGTGTCCTTGTCCTCACAGTCATAATGACCTCCTACTGGCCTGTAAAGGCTGGCAAGACCTTGCAGGGAAGGAAGGAACGTGAAAAACAATAATTTCTGTTGGATGCATCTGTGTGCTTGTTCCAAGAGTAAATGGCCTTGTGCAATGGAATGCTTGGCACCGTGGGATCGGTGGTTTGACTCCCGGCTCCTCCTGTCATATGTCAAAGTGTCCTTGGGCAAAGTACTGAACCCCAAATTGCCCCCGGTGTGTCAGGTCAAGCTGCATAGCAGCTCTGCCATCGGTGTGTGAGTGTGCCAATTGTGTGTGCGAATGGGTGAATGAGAAGCAGTGTAAAGCGCTTTGAGTACCAGTGTAGGTAGAAAAGCGCTATATTAGTGCAGAACATTTACCATTATTCTAAGTACCATCACTGAGATTTACAGTAATTTTCAACCACGTAGTAACTTGTACTACTTAGACAACCTGATGTAGCCATTACTTTGTAACTTCTAGTTTTACACAAGGACTAATACAATGTAGCTAGGGGTATACAGTACACAGCGATCCAACTGCTAAGCAGGCATACTTCTTCCTCCGTACTTCTTTATCTGGCAACATGATGCAACAGCATCACATGTATTATGTATCTTCCCATTAACCTTCATGCACACTGTCATGAAACAAACGGCTAATGGGACATAAGGATTAAAAGCACACAGTGGAAGTATGCCAAAACCGAATTATTTAAATACGTTAAAATACACGTGCATGCATCTAAAGTATGAGGGCAACTGCAAATGTCCAAAATTACAGTTATAACAAATTTTCAGTCTAAACTGCACAGACATAATAAATTGTTCAGAGATACATAGAAAGTTGATGTAAAACAACTACACAGGATTTCAATTATTTATTTATTTTGTGCATGTGAAGTTTATCTTCTATTCAAGGTCTATATTGTGCCTCTTCAATATTTTTATATAATTCACATCCAGTTTAAAGTGACACTATTAAATAAGTAAATGTAAATTAAATAAAAATATTAATAGTATGTATTTCTAGTCTATTCACTGTACCTTGTATTAGTTTTAACAATATAGCCCAACCTAGGCACAGTGATGCTTTGTAATAAGTTCTAACATCTGCAATTTAACAAGCACAAAATTACTATGTTAAAGAACTGATGTTTAGCAAGTATAGTTCTAACTATGTTGGTCAATATGTTAGCAGCTAAACACAAGGTACAATGGGATTGTCACTTTTGCATGTATATGGTCATAAAGTAATGGAAGATTTGACCTGATGATTTTGTTGTTAGCATTAACTATACAGTACAGTTGATGCTATTAAGAATGTCATTAATGTTGCATAGATATGGTCACCTGAAAGTGGTTTTGAATAAAAGTTGTGAGGCTCAGAAAAATTATTACAATTCATCATGAGGGGAACAAGGATGTGTGTACCAAACCTAAATAAAATCAGACCAGTCTATCCAATGTTGTCAAACTATTTCACTCACAACCACAAATGCCAATGCCACAGGGGGGCTGTGCTTGGAGGTAGAGCAGTTGCCTGCCAATCGTAGGATCGATTTCCGCCTCCTCTTGTCGTATGTTGAAGTGTCCTTGGGCAAGATACTGAACCTCAAGTTGCCCCCAGTGTGTCAGGTCAAGTTGCATAGCAGCTCTGCCATTGGTGTGTGTGTGTGCCAATTATGTGTGCGAATGGGTGAATGAGAAGCAGTGTAAAGTGCTTTGAGTACCAAAAGATAGAAAAGCGCTATATAAGTGCAGAACATTTACCAGTCTCACTGTGACTCTAGAGGAAAAGTCAAGGCACTATCCAATAATAACAATCTATCGTGTAGAACCATAAATGTCTTGACCAAATTTTGTGCCAAGTCATCAGGAAGATGCTAAGATACTTTACTAGGTAAGTGAAAAGGAAGATCAATGCTGCAACCAGCATGTCTGATATCCCTAGACTTGCGACTAAATGGTCCTAACAGTATTTTACTCACCTGGTCTTTGTTACTCAATTTTTCTACTCTTGTGCATTGTAAACTTTAAGGAAGCACAATGTCTCCCTGCTCTCTGTGAGATTCACTGAGGTACAAACATTTTCTTATTTGCAGGGAAAACTAAACTTAACTATTCAATACAAGTAAGATTTTTAAGGTTTGGGCATTTAGTTCTCCCTGAGGTAGAAAAAAATGTTTGATGTGTGTGGGGGCCTTACCTGTTCCTGGAGGGGGGCATTTGTCACAACGAGGGCCCCAGGCTTTGCCCACACTGCAGCAACAGAGCTGTTTGCTCAGCTGGGCAGAAACTGGGTGTAAACACTGCCTCCCTGAGCTGACCAAACGGAAGCAAGCCCCCTTCTCCTCTGGGATGGCAGGCGTGTTGGCTGAAGAGGAACGAAGGAGGACAAAGAGGAAGAGGGGGGAGGTGTAGGAAGTGGTGCACCATAGTGTAGGAAACACAAACATGGGGGAAAGAGAGTGGAGAAGTAAAGAGGTCCCCTTCACCAAAGCAACTTTTCAATCTACATTTCTGCCAAAAACTGTTTTTCTAAAAACAACATTGAAGTGCATAAGAAAAACACAAACAGTACCTATAAAAAGTATTACAAACCTCTGAGAGTGAGATGGAAGAGACTGTGCCTAGGTTCTTCAACAATCATAGTGTCAAGACTGATAAGTAAGCTCAATTTTGGTTTCTTGATAACCTTCTTGCAGTTGTGTAGTGGAGCTAAGAGTTAGTCTCAACATTTTTCTCTTTGCCACTCCCCCATAAAGTTTCAACTGGTGGAGAACCCAGCCAACTTTTGCTGTATGTAAAATATCTCCCATCAGAGGTGTTTTTTGTATTCATGGTGTAATTTGTGTCCAGGATACTGATTGATCGTCTGGACCTTCCTGATACAGATGTAGTTACAATCTACAATTATTAAAAGAGATTCATTGCACTGCTATGATATGAACTTTTCAACTTAAAAGTGATTAAGGTGAGTTATTTTAGAATTACTTCAAACAGGGTGATTACTAAAGCATACAATTATTTTCTGTTTAATTTTTTTTTTTATTAATTGTTAGACACGAGTAGACATGAGTTTTTTCCGCTATTGATCAGTCTCCTAAAGGTCTAATAAAATAGACCATGATTCAGTAAATATCCCAAAAATATAAAGGGCGGTGAATACTTCTTATAGGCACTATATTTTACAGTGCAAAGTCAGAAAATCACATTTTGTGGTGGCACAAACAACTATATTTAAAGAATTGTAGCCAACATAAAAACATTCAAACACAACAAAGCACAGACAGCACGTATGAAGAACATGCCAATATGTCATGCACTACAGGAATTGTGCGCTGGCACAGGTGAAGGCATGCAGGAGAGTTTAGCTTATAGTCATATAAGTCATATAGTTTTCATATTTGCCACAAACAATACCTGGAATAAATCATTGCAATTGCTAGTTATTTGACCTAGTTGCCCCAAAACACTAATTCCACTTCAAATAATTAGCCACTATAATAAAAGAATGCCTTAGGCCTGATGTGAGGTTTTAATGCAGCTCAAATTCAGTCACATAGACAGTGCTGCATGTAATATATAATATGTATATATATAATATATAATAATAATGTATATATATATACATATATACATTATATATGATGTACGCAAATGGGCATAAATACAAAGACACACACAACTAGGTTAATTTCCACCAGGTTCCATCTTCATACTTAATGTACAGACAAGGCAAATTTGAAAGAAAGCAAAATGTTAAAATGTTCTTCTTCCTTGTTCTTTGAGGGGCCTGCACAACAATATCCATTGTAACTTTGAAAGGGATAAATTCACTTTTTTCCTTTAATGTCTCAGTACTACATCATAGTAATAGATAAAAAAGCTTAAACATTTAGAGTTTAGAGCAAAGTAAACTCAGATTTTTTTATGGAAAAGTATGAAACCACCTATAGTTGTAGGTGAGTAAAATGAGTAAATAGGCAAGGGGAGACTTGGTCAGGCAGGTAATCAAAAAATCAACGGTCTCTTGGTTTACAGTTTGTCTGCTGAAATGGAGCAACCTGCTAGAAGGAAAACTATCCCTGCTACAACATGCCAAGGTGGGCTTTCTGGCAGAGTGGGTGGATGGAGCCACGCCTAAGTAAAAGGCAGATTACAGTCCACTTGGAGTTTGCCAAACTGAATTTATAAGACTGTGAGAACATTAGGTAAATGTTCTGTGGTTTCATGAGACACAAATGACGCTTTTTGGTCTAAATGCTATACACCTCATTTGCCAAAAATTGGCATGGTTTTTGCAGCATTACGAATGACTCGGTTTCAAATCAGTATTTAAATAAAAGAAAAAGAAACTAAACATTGCCAAGCCTTCAAAGAAGAACTGTCTCAGACTTGAGCTTGTCAGATTGTGTAAAGGCATATGAAACCCCCATAATTCATAATAGCATCAGGGTGCACCATCTGATAATTTTAGTAACTTTCCAAAACCTACAATGCAATAATCCCACCGATTTAAGATGAACAAGGTGGGTGGCAGTGGGACAATAGGCAATATCCGACTTGGTTGAGAAAAGATGTGGCTTCTGCATTTGACAAATCCCCCCTTGGGGGGAGCAGTGGGGGCCCCGGGGGAAATACATACTTTTGTCTTTAGATGTGTTTGGAAGGTGCATCATAGAACCTAATTTGTTTCAGGCATGTGTAGCCGAAGAAAGGGACTATGTTGCTTAGTAGAGAGAGGGATAGCCAAACCAAACTGAGTCAGGAGTAATTGCATGCGCACAAAAAAGCACTGGGTTGAAACTGACCAGGGCCTTGGTAAGTACCCACTGACACAAACAACGGATTGTATTGATTCAATTGTCCTTTTTTATCTTTAAGATGCTTTTGACTATTTACACTGTAGTTAGTCTCCACAAATAATATTAAAATGTCAACAAAATTTCACACCAAATGCCACCTTGGGTCTTTTACACAAACTGGGTGGTGAACTCACCTCACTTATGACTTCTACTCCTCGTTACCTCTCAAGGCAACTTAAAGGAGGGTCAGCACAGACCCCCCCACACCAGGTTAGTAGCTTTTATACAGAACATTTAGGTAGGTTATTGACACAATGAATCTACCTTGAATGTGCAGTGTAAAAGGGGCTAGTGACCTAATGATAACAATAACCAAAAATAACAGCAACACTGGGTCACAACAACTCACTGGTGCTAGGAAAAATTAACAAAGGATTGTGTTGGTGCTATACTGATCTCACTTTCAATACAACTGATTATCAGTGTTCAGACATTTAACATCATGCTGCCACAATGAGACACCGTTCCAAGGTGTAAACAAAGGTATTACTTCACAATAAATAATAAATGTTTAATGTACACGAGTTTGTATGAGGCCAGATCAGTCTCAAAATTAATAAACTCACATGGGGTTTTTCAGGAATGCGCATCCTCTGGTTCGTAGTCGTATTTCAAATTCACGAATGGACATGCTCTGGTTCGTAGTCGTATTTCGGATTCACGAATGCACATGCTCTGGTTCGTAGTCGTATTTCGGATTCACGAATGCGCATCCTCTGGTTCGTAGTCGTATTTCGAATTCACGAATGGACATGCTCTGGTTCGTAGTCGTATTTCGGATTCACGAATGCACATGCTCTGGTTCGTAGTCGTATTTCGGATTCACG
>JAUYWH010000007.1:1043731-1067563 GCA_034779795.1 Ctenopoma multispine | reverse complement strand
GCCATCTGATCCAACTCACCACCAGGTGGTGATCAGTTGACAGCTCAGCCCCTCTCTTCACCCTAGTGTCCAAGACATAAGGTCGCAGGTCCGATGACACAACTACAAAGTTGATCATCGAACTGCAACCCTGGACGTCCTGGTGCCAAGTGCAAGCGAGCGAGAGAATATGTTTAATTTTAAAAATAAGTTTCAATTGAAAGAAACCCGCTCTAACCACTGAATTAATTTGCTTGTCAAAGCAAAGCTCTGGGTCAAAAATCACACCAAGATTCCTAACACAAGGTTTTGTTAAGGCAGAAAGACAAGCGATCTGTTTAAAAACAGAAGGCTTATTAGTGGAAGGACCAAAAAAAATAACCTCTGTCTTATTTACATTGAGCTGCAAGAAGTTGCTTGCCATCCAGCATTTAATGTGTTCATAACATTCAAGTAGCCTTTGGGCCTTAGAGAAATCCCTTGGTTTTAAGGGCATGTACGGCTGAGTATCATCAGTATAGTAGTGAAAAGAGATGCCACAATCTTAAATAGTTTGGCCAAGTGGAAGCATATAAATAGAGAACAGTAGCGGTGCTAAAACAGACCCTTGAGGGACCCCATACCTAAGGGGTGCCGATGAGAGGAAGTTCTCTATATTCACTGAGAAGGTTTGCTGTCTAAGATAGGAGTTGAACCATAAAAGTGCTGTACCTTGAACGCCGGCCCACTGCTCTAAGCAGATGAGCAGGATGTCATGGTCTATGGTGTCAAAAGCTGCACTAAGATCCAGTAGAATTAAAACAATACTTTCCCATGAGTCTACTGAAAGAAGCAGGTCATTTCTTTCCCGCAGCAATGCAGACTCTGTACTGTGAAGACGTTTTTGAAGTGTGAAGAAATTTTTCAACAATATTGTTATTATTTAAATGATTTAAAAGTTGAACTAAACGACTTTCTCTAAAATCTTTGACATAAAGAGAAGTTTAGGTATCAGCCGAAAATTCAGGATTGAGGTTGGGTTTTTCAAGAAGGGGTTGAACAACTGTCTTTTTGAAGTCCAAAGGAACCTTACCTAAATTCAGAGAGGAATTAATAATCACTGTGACATCTTGACCAATGCATCCAAAAGTTTGTTTGACAGTCTGTTTCTGTCTGGGAAAATATCTGTGACTAAAGGAGAGGGTTTTAAGTGATTTGACAATTTCAGTCAAAGCAGAAAAGGAACCTTCTTCAAACTCACTGAAACTTGACACAGCTACAGGTGGTGGAAGAGAAGGACAATTATAATTGTCTTTCTGATATGATCAATCTTGTCAGAGATTCACTGCGGGGCGGAGCAGCACCCAAGCTCTGCACTGAGTGGGGAATGTTTTATCAATTCGTGAGAGATCTGAAGTCTGTCCTTTTTCCATTTTCTCTCTGCTTTCCTACAATCTTGTCTCAGAGCCCTGATATCATCATTAAACCATGGCTGTGGTTTAGATTTCTTTTTGTTCATTTTCACAGAAAGAGGGGCAATGCTATCTAAGATGGCCGTGCTTACTGAGTTCAACTGTGAAGTCAGATCATCGACTGATCTGGCCAATAGAACTCAGCCAAGTGGTATTATTCATTTCAAGTGTGTTTCTCTTTCACTCTGGGACATTGCTGGGACAGTGGGGCAGTATAATAACAGTCTTCCGGGCCTCATTCATGAATTGCATGTCATAACAGATTTGATCTGAATATGTACCCACTAACAGCTACTGCAGTATGTATCAAGATCTTCTTACTAATGAATATTTGTGTGTAAAAACAAAATGCAATAAAGTTACTGACAATTATGTTGCATGTCCTTGTCTTCTGTATTATCAGTTAATGTATATTTGAATTGATTCACCTATTAAGATTACTTTTAGATTAAGATTAAGAAAAACTAAAATCACAAAACAAACAACAAAACCCCCTTTAACATAAGAAACCTCCAGCAGAACCTGCTTAGGGTGGGCGGCCATCTGCCTCAACCGGTTGCAGTGAGTGGACAGAGGAGAGAGAAAAGAACAACAGGCAACAGAGATCAAAACAACAACAAGGAGCAGCAGACGAGGCACTAAAGAGAAGGCCTTGGTTATTTCAGCCAGACAATCCCTAACTACATTCTGCATGTTTTACAACAGCATGGTTCCATTGTAATAGTCATGTTGTTAAATGACCTGTCTGCAGTCCACTGAAAACATTTGGTGCATTATGAATCAAAAATGTTCTAAAGCAGATATTCTCCTTAGTGCCCAAACACTTACAGGACTTACAAGAGACATTTTAACATCAGACGTCTGAAGAATATGGCTGAGCTTAAACAGTTATCTCCAAAACACATTGTGTAGATCTAATTTGAAGCTAGTTCAACCATTTCAACGGTTCACTTACTTTTTCCATTAGCACTGTAAATGTTGTATTGCACATGTGCAATAAATCTGCACTAGATTTGTACATTCTTGCATGAGGTTCAAATGGTTTTTCTTGCTACTGTACAACAATTGGATTACATTTCATTGACACGGGTGAAGTAGAGTCTTATCTACACTGACAGAATGCTTTAAAGATTAAATAGAATGTCGCTAAATTCTTCACTTCAATTTACTTGTTACATTACACTGTCATTTACATCAATATTTCTAACATTTTAATACATCACGATCATATAATAGTAGTTAAGAAAATATTCCTGGAATAACCCATTCAAATAAAGAAAACACTAAGTTGGTAGACTGGAGCTGTGAAGACACTAGGGTGCTGAAATAGCTTAATGTGCACTTACGCTTTGTGCACCGTTGCGATCCCTGAGCTTCACTCCATCCATGACAGCACTGCCCTCCACAGACATTCACCCTGTAAATAGAAATGAAGCAGATGGCAGATGAAACATGTAGACACACACAGATACAGCTATGAATTACGAGCTTTCCCTCCCTGCCTCCTCTTTCATACTGCTGTGTGTATTTGGGTATAATTAAGTGTTATATCTGAAGATCTCAACCAAACTACAGTACAAAGCAACTTCCTGTCTGCTCTCTTTTATCTTTGGAAGATGTTATTTCAAATAGCCTGTACATTAGATGACTGAAAGTTACCTTTACTCTTACGCCAACATCAACTCTTCCTGTGAGACAACTGACGTCATTATCGAAATGTTCCACCAGACTTATTTGATTTTGGACATAAATCTGCTGAGCTCCAGCAAATCTCACCGGATGCTTTCCAGACTTGGATGCCATTCCAAGCTCATGAGATGTTTCTATACAACAGCAATTAATAATGTGTAGTGTTTTGTGTGTGTGTGTGTGTGTGTGTGGTAGATTTGTTAATCTTTCAAAGTGAATCTGAGTCTCACAAATCTAGCTTTACTGCAAAGATTCAGTTTGGAGAACTACTACCACATACAACAAATCTGAACTAAAACATTCATGTTATCAACAGCTTCAAGTTCAGTAGTGGTTAAAATACTTAATCAGTAACTCAGTCAATGATATTATTTTGTAGTCTCAGGGTCTGTTATTTTCAGTTTCAGTTCAATGACAGACTGTAAGAAGACTGTATTCTTGTAGTTAGTAAAGAAAAATTCACTACAACTAACTCAAAAACGTCATGTCACTCTACTGTCTTCTATGTCATTATTATTACAACAAAGTAGCTGCAGTCTCAAAAAGACACAGATGGGGGATGAAGAGAATGGAACGAGCTGTCATAAATTAAAGTAGGTAGCAAGCGTAGCACCATTATAATAGCTGAGTGTACATTTCAATAAACTGCTAGTTTGAATTGTGAGTGTAAATGGTTGTTTCTATATGTCAGCTCTGGGATACACTGGTGACCTGTCCAGGGTGTACCCCGCCTCTCGCCCGATGACAGCTGAGATAGGCCAGCACTCCCCCGACCGTTACGAGGACAAGCGGTTAAGAAGCATGAGGGAGAATCCATGGACCTTGCAGATATTTGATCCCAGCTGCTAACAACTGAGCTAAAGAAAAAAGAAGTGGACTCAAAAGCCAACGTCCATTTTGCCAAAAACAAGCTGAAACGTGGACTTGTAGCATGACAATTTCTCATGCTGAATGTCACAAACATTAACAAGGTTTTGTACTTACTCCAACTATAAGAGGCCACAGAAAGAATTTTTTAAGGGTGAAGATGACATTACGAAAGTTCAAGAATCTCAGCAGTCTACTCATTTCGGTAATAAACATCTCCTAAAGTGATGACACAGCACATCACGTTGAAGTGAGCATCCATCACTCTGTACAGAATGAAATATACTCTGGTTTCATGGCAGTTCAGCAACTAAACACAGCAGAATAACATAAAAGGTATCTGCATGTAACTTGAGTTGTAGAACTGTGTGTAGTTCACCATCAGTCTGTATAACAAAGTCAATGAAAGAATGTAAACACAGAAATATGA
Source organism: Ctenopoma multispine (assembly GCA_034779795.1). Classification (NCBI taxonomy): domain Eukaryota; kingdom Metazoa; phylum Chordata; class Actinopteri; order Anabantiformes; family Anabantidae; genus Ctenopoma; species Ctenopoma multispine. The sequence continues at coordinate 1,063,147 of JAUYWH010000007.1, read as the reverse complement.
AGCACAATACAGCCTGTGTCACGTGGAGTTTGAAAGATGAGGGCATTTACCAGTGAGCAAGGTTTGGCCACATGAAATATAGCAGCTGGTTACAGTTAGCCTATCTGGAGCCAGTTTGTAGTGGCGCATGTCCTACACAGACAGGGAACCAGGTTATGGTTTGTTGTAGACTAAATCTTTGTGACATGTCTAAATACTGTTGTTCACACTAAATTAACCACATCCATCAATAAAAGTCATCAAACTCAATACAGACTAATGAGGATTTGTCAAGAAAGAACACCCATAGTGTCAGCCAAACAGAATGGCACCAATACGCGTGACATTTCAGAGGACCTCTGTCTTCAATTAAGCAAAGGGAAATTCATTTTACAGGCAATTTCTCTTCTAGACTAGGTTTAAAATTACAAATTCAAAGTTCAAAACACTGCCAGATAAAAAAAACATATGTTAGTTAGAGATTAATACAGCTAAATGAAATTCATCAAAATAAACAATGACAACTTTGAGACGTAATACAGAAAATGTTTCTTTTAAAATGACAATAGAAAAGCAGAATTTCTCCATATACAGCATCAACCACTGGCTTTTCTTACAGCACACTTTAAATACTAAGATTAGATTCATTGCAACGTCTCTGCCAGTGGGCATCAAGATGAAGCCTAAAAGCAATATGTCAGTGAAAAGTATTCTTTGTGTTTTTGGAAATCTGTAAACATCCGTGTGTCAATCTATTTGTCCATTTTCTTTCCTTATTCTACTCAGGAAATCAGTTCCTATTAGTTTATTATGATATTGTTTTCTTTAAATCATTAATCAATAACACTAATGTTATATAAAATATAAATTTCTGAGCAACATTACTCTCTCTGCTGATTGGTCTATACAGTGAAATGATAACAACATACACTGCTTACAAACTACACATTTGTATTCTCTTTCTTTTGGTGATGATAATTATAGCTGTTTCCTTTCATTTCATCCATTTGCACACAAGATGAGTATAAAGTATACCTGTATACCCATGCAATAATCAGCTATAGCTAATATTAGCTAACTAATAATTAACAAATGACTAATAGGGTATTTTCACAGAAGATATGTTGACATGTCACAGTACTAAAGCACAGGTGTAAATATTATTAGTGGTGTGTGGATTCCTTTCAGCTGCTTCAGCTTTACGGTTCTTATCAGAGGTGGTAACTAACTAAGTATATTTACTTACCTACTGTACTTAAGTACTGTGATTAAGGTACTTTAAGATACTCCATTACATTTATTTTAAGGCTTCAGTTACTAGTTACTTTTTGCAGTTGCAGACACAAGTTTAATGATCAAATAAATTATGATTTACTGTATCATTATGGATTAGTCAGTACAGCATGTGAAAGAGTCTACTGACTTTGCCATTTATTCAAAAACTCACTGACTTTGGAATTAGAATGTTAAAATTAATTTGCAGGAATAACCTCACTCCGTTGTCACTACTGATCACTGTCCATGTAGAATAATTAATTTCAGTGTTAACATATGACCAGGATCTCTGGCACCAGTCGTGCCAACCCAAGAGTCGAAAGGCCAACTGCACCACTTCCTCCCAGATTTTCAGGTTTCATATTTTCTAATTATGAGACATACATTTCTCATACATGATTTGAAGCAACATGATGATGGCTGGGAGTGTCCAATTTCTCAATTTACTGCTCACTAGTGACTAAACTGTACAGCAAGTAGTGAATGAGTGAGGAAGGGAGTAAGCCTGTTAACCCTCAGTCCAGTCTGAAGTTGGGTGGAGGTGATAGACCTGCATGAGGTCACCAAAGTCGGTAAAGCAGGAAAAATTAGAAAAGGTGTTAAGGTCTCCACCCTGGCAGGTACAGTGAACTAAAAGGACAGCCAGTGAGAAGCTCTGTCCACGAGTGGTCCAGTTAGACAGAATATGTGAAAACCCTGTGTAGGAGAAGAATGAGCAGGACTTCCACAATGCACTGTTGACCAGTTACTCTGTATGCCAGTTTGTGGTGTGACTTTGCAGTAAAGCACATTTCTACTGATAAATGTAGTAATGAAGTAGTTACATTCTAATTTGTACAACAGAAATGTTAAGTGAAGCTCAGGGATTCACTAACTGACACCCACATGTTAACTTAAGAACTGGATTTCATTTAAGCCAGTACTATAGAGTCTGACCGATCCAATGAGTGTGAAACAAACACTGTCACATCAACACTTTCAACCCCAAAGTCAGAACCTGAGCCCAGTGGGATTTCTGTGGGATAAGTCTTCTGAAGGAGAGACCACCCAAACTCTGCTTTTACATACAAGTAATTTGCAGTAAAATGAGTATTCCATACATTCTGTAGTATCACATTAAACCAGTGTACTATTCTTTAAATAGTACTATAGTTTCTGATAAAAGTAAAAAGTTCATTTCATTCTGGCACTTTCTTACCCGGACAGCTTGCTGAGCTGCTTCTGCTGGCTCTGCTCCTGTCCCAGCTGTCGAACGACCGCCTGCTGCTGACCTAACTGCGGGGCTGAGGCGGCTTGGTTCCCCATCCTGCGGGTCCGGACCTGGCCGCCGAAGTTGGCGCTGAGCTCCACGTTGTACGTGTGCGGCTGACCCACTGCGCCGTGACGCGTCGAGATGGAGCTGACTCGCACCGCGCCGTCTGCTCCGGCCGGCCCGGGCCCGGACGCGGGCCCCGGCCCCGGCTGGAGCACGTACAGCCTCCTGAAGCCGCTCTGGCTCTGCTGCTGCTGCTCCACTGACACACATACCAGGGACAGAAACACACCGAGGGAAAATAAGAGGCCCCGCTTTATCCAAGCCATATCCACACCAAACGACTATCAAGGAAAGATTTCGAGCACCGTAAAAAAGTTGTACTTCTCAAGAGAAAGAAAAACTTATAGATTCCACAGTATATTCCTTTATCCACCCCCGACCCGCTGTGAGAATACACTTAAAAAGTGTCAGTGCTGCTTAAAGAAAAACGCTTTGAAAAGTTACAAAAACAGGACGAGTAATGTAAAATGTTGCTCGGATGTGGATGTGAGTGGAGCTCCGTGGTCTCGTCCTCCTGCAGCTGCTGCGGCTTCTCCGGGGAAGTTTCTCTGTTGGAGGTGAACGGTGTCAGCGGCGCGAGCAGCCAGCCTCCAGACGTGACGTCAGGAGGGGGGAGCCTGCACACTAAACCCAAAGGACGTTCGCTGAGAGTTTCTTGGGGCCCGAGGGTGTCAGGGGACCTGCACCGAAGCACCCACCCACACCGGGCTCACTGACTCACTGCCGTTTTTTCTGTTACTTAGGTTACCAGTGTTTATGTAGAGAAACTGTTGAATCACCACGTGTTTGAAATGCTCTTGTTATCCACAGACTCTACGTGGGCTTTTTGGACAGTATTTTGACAAACTCACACAACCACTCTCAAACTATCGAAGTTTTACTTTCTTACGTGATATCCCTCATGTCCAGTGGCGGCCCGTCAATAGATGGCGCTGGCGCACCGCCTCAGCTCTCTCACATGAAGAAGATAGGAATCACAAAAACATGAACATTTAAATTAACATTCTATACATATACAGACCGTGAGTACTGTGTACAATCTGCATTCAAGTGTAGTTTAAAAATGTTGTCTCACTTGTTTACCGCGACTGAACGGACGTGTGACGTATTTCCTGTTCCTTTGGGGCACAAATTTCTTTATCATAGATCTACGCTATAACTGGTGCATGCGCACTGGAACCCCCTCCAACACAAAGTATAGGAAAACCTCGGGGCGCAAAATTTTGCTCCCAAAGTCCGCCCTCAAGACTGACACTACAGTTTCAGACTAGAAATTTTAAACGGAAGTTCACCATGACGCTTGTGTTTCGTTTACAGTCAGTCCAAGGAGCATCATTTTCTCATGGATAATTAATGCTATTTCAGAAGCTAAATACTGAACTGTTTCACAGAAGATTCCCACAGGAAAAGATGAAAGATTCTGGACCTCACCAAACAGACATCAAATTGAAATAACTAACATCAGGCAGAGGGAGAAATTACACTCTGTCTTTCTCCAGAAACTGGTCTGAGAAGGAGTCCTGGCTAACTGTCTTTCCTGAGACCGGAGCTTTGGTTTGTTTTTCTCTGTCAGCTGTCAGGAACAGAACAAGTCTGGATTCAGACAGGTAAAACACATTTAATACATTTTCCTAATAAAGTGAGAAAGTATAAACAGACTAGCAGCTACATGAGAAATGCTAACTGGTACCTGTCTTAAAATGATTAGCAATGTTAATATCGCTACTCAGCTTAATGAAAGCTACAGGACAGAGTATAATGAGGAGGGGGACAAAAACCGACATATTGTGTCTAAGATAATAGACTGCATTACATTCTGTAGTGTGTTTGAGCTCGCTTTGCATGGTCATGATGAAAGTAAACACTCATAAAATTCTGGCATTTTCATGAGGCTGGTGGACTTAATGCAGTAGTACCTGCAGATTGGTAAAAAGATTTGTGGATCCATGAAACTAAGGTTAAATTGTTCACGGTACTATTTTGTTAAAAGAGATTTACAAACCAACACGAAAACATCATCATCATCTCAGTGATGAAGCAGAGTGCAGGGAACATCATTACTAGGTGTTGGAATACAGTAGGTGTATCAACTAAGACATCAAAGATCATGATTGTTTGTGTTTTATCAGATTGGAAACATTGTGTTTGTTAATATTTGTGACTTTGGTGAAGTTAGTGTTTTTTTCAGTCAGGAAGACTATTATTAAACCTTGAGACCACCTGTTTTACAACTAAAATGGGCGCAAATGTAAAAGTGGTCGCCCATTGTCCCCAGGTTCAGCAATTTGCAGCCCAATACCTCCTTGCTATATGTTAAAATGACCCAGACGAATAAAAAAAAAATCCAGACGAAGTGGTAGAAAAAGAAAATTCAGACCAGGTGGTCTGCTTTAGCTATTGGCCACTTGCACAGCCTCGGAGATCGGCATGTTGAGGTTCTTAAAGAACCTTGTTGAATTGCGTGCTCTGATTCTACTCTGGGAGTCAAGAGCTGCCTGACAGGCACTCAGAGCTCCTGTAGGCTGCTAGCTCACCTCCTCAGGTGTAGACTGGATCTGATCAGTTTCAGGTGCATTTTTCATGGTTCTGGTTTTCTAGAAAAGTTCTGATCATAGAGCTGAAATATATAGAAACGGATCCATCCACATTCACAGTTATGGACACTGTAGAAGGCTCCACCTAATCTAACATGCATGTCTTTGGAGGGTGGGAAAAGTCGGAGTACACGGAGAAAACCCACACAGACACAGGGAGAGTAGCTGCTAATGTTTATGTTTGTGTTTACATCCTGCGCGGCAACACATTTGCCGGTGTTGTGCCAGACAAGGTGCGCCTGGCCTACAGTAGCTCTGAGTGCCTGTTAGGCAGCTCCTGACCGGCTCACTGAGTAGAATTAGAGTTAGAGCACGTAACTCAACAAGGTTCATTAGGAAGTAAAGGAAATCAGTCACAACCGTTCGGAATGTTATTGATATAATATGAATATCTGTCGACCCCGCAACATGCCGATCTCCGAGGTTGCTCAAGTCGCCCTTAGCTAAAGCCACAGTAATGCCACAGATCTATGTCACATTTGCCGGGCAAACGTTAAAAATGAGAGTTAAAATATTACTACAATATGTAATAGATACAGTTTATTCCAGTTTATAACGCAATAATTTAAAACGTTCCAGACATTGTAGCTGTCCACTTTGTGTTTACATCCTGCTGGGCTACAGTCACATTTGCCAGTGTTGTGCCAGAAAAGGTACCCCTGCCCATGTGGGGTACCACGTTTTGGGTTTTTTTCTACCACCTTGTCTGATTTTTTTTTCTATAACGTCGTCTTAATTTTTTTTTCTACCACCTGGTCTGAATTTTTTTTTCTACCACCTTGTCTGAATTTTTTTTTTTCTACCACTTTTACACCTAATTTTTTTCTACTACATGACCCTTAGGGGGCTCCGTACAAACCCGTTGGTGATTGAGGAGGGTTTTATTAGCCTGGTGAAAATTGGGGAGGGTTGTGTCAGGAAGGGCATCAGATGTAAAACCTGTGCCAAAGTTAAAGCTGAAAGATTAAAAATACTAATAATAATGATTAATAATAAAAATACATGTTGGTCAATGAAAACACTGACACAGTTTTTATTTTAAAAAATTATGGATTTTCAAGAAAAATTTTGGATTTTAGAAGCATTTTAAAAAGTTGAAACCTTTTTGCAAATGGGAAACATTTGTGTGGTACACAGATTACAATCAATCAATCTAGCTAGACCTCCACACCAGTTTGTCAATCCTGCTTATGTCCCTGTCCTTGCATCCGCTCCCCCAGCAGGCCACTGCATAGAAAGGGGTGGATGCTTCCAAAGAGTCATAAAATGTCCTTAACAGGGTCCTGCATACTCTGAAGGACCTCAGTCTCCTCAACAGGTGGAGTCGACTCTGGCCCTTCTTATACAGTACGTATGCATTTTGTCTGTATTTGTACTTTGCTCTATCAGGTGGATTTGTTTTGGTTTTTCAGCATATTGATGCTTCACATGTTTCACTGTCAGTGACAGCTCTTGGGCTTCAGTTAACAACAGTTGGTTCCTAATGCAAATCCAACACTTAAACTCAACTCTAGACCTTTGGTATTCTCACCCGAGGAAAAAACATCCAGCTTTCCAAATACCTATGAGCCAACAAAAATGGAGGTCTATGAATAAAAATTTAATTTTCTCTATGGTTCATCCAGTAGGCAACTTTTGACCAAACCATTACATTTAAGCTGACAGTCTACATTTTAAGCCAAAATGATGACAATTGTGTCCGTGTTCAAATTTTTACAGACATTACTTTATACAGTGGCACAAAAAGTAAGTTACCTATTTGCAAATTTCCTGGTTTTCTGCAGAAATTAGTCATGAAATATGGTCTGAAATTTAATTTTGTACACATATAGGTGTGGATTAGACATGCACAATGTCCAGGAGGAATTTGGACCATTCCTCCTCACAGAACTGCTTCAGCTCAACAAATAATATTCTTAGAAAATCTGATGTGTAAAAAAACATCTTCCACAACATCTCTCTTAAGTTCTGATCTTGGCTCTGACTTGGCATCTCCAAAAGGTGGATTTTGTGTTTTCAAAGCCATTGTGTAATAGATTACCACTCTCAGACTCATTCAGAATGTTTTATTGTTATTACCATCATTGTGATAATGATGGTATGTAATGCACCACAGTGTCAACACTAACTTTTATACAACACAGCTATAGTTAATTGTGCATGGTGTAAGTTAGATACAACTAGTAGTAGTGGCAGTGTTTCTGAGTACTTGTCTTCAGGGAGTTAAAATCCTGCAGTTTCTTTGTTAAACTGCCTCAAAAGGCTAGAAGTGGGCAAGACTGTTGTTAATTTCATCATTGTTTGTTTAGAGGGCATTATCACCTAGGCATTGCCAAAGAAACAAATGTTATTTCTAACTCAAGCACATATTAAAGTAGAATACAGTGAATTTAAGAATAACCAGATGTTAATGTCATTGCATAAATGTTTACTTATTGAGCATATTCAAAAGTGTTCTAAAGTATATGTTCCAAAGGGGGTAAAATGAGTACAGCTATTCATCTCATTATGTTTTGTGACAATACCCCAGAGGGATAAGGCTTTTTTTCCAAAAATGAGGATGTGAACTCTACAATAAGATACATTTTGGAATTAAAAAACACAGCAAAAATGCATTCTGTCTACAAGATACAGTGTAACTGTGTTCAGGCAAAATGTGATAACAGTGGCATTTCATACAAAATGATGAGAAAAATATTAGAATTAAAATTATCTTGAACTATAAAGGGCTGGTGACATTGTTGGTGACTTTAACATTGTTGTCCAACAGGAAAATCACCTGATCTCAATCTAACTGAGATGGTTTGTGAAGAGATGGATCACAGAGTAAAGGATCAAACAGCCAACAAGTACTCAACACCTCTGGGAACTGCTTCAAGATTGTTGGAAACCATTAATCTGAAATTGTGGCAAACTCAGCTACAAGTGTTGCCCGGGGTTGATTTACTGTCAACACATCAACTGCTTCTTATTTTTAGTTTTAAATACACTGTAACAACAATGAACTACAATTAAAACCACTTAAAGATGTTAAATAAACAATACCTAATTAACATATTCGCTATATGATAATAAATGAAAATCTAAGGGTACATTAACATTACTTAGTGCATTAATAAGCATGAACTAAATCTGAGTATGAATCTAAGTAAGGTTAACTAATACATCTACTAATCATTTACTAATGGTATTTAGGGCTAATGTGCTAATTCAGGTGTTAAGTAACATTAACAAATGGTTGATAAATATGTTAATTAACATGTATATCATGTTTATAATAGTGTATTATGAATGCTTACTTAAGGCTTATAATTGCCCACTTACTTCTTCATCCTCAAACATATGACTTATTTTTGGTAAAAGTCGAGAACAGTGGAAACACCTTTCTTCATGTAGATGTTCATTTGTTCACTCAGATTCATGTAGACATTAAACTTGTCAGTTTAAAAAAAAAATTTAAGTAACACTTTAAAAATGCCCTGTACAGCATAATAAGCCTTACCTAACTGTAATTATCATTTATTAAGGCTCTTTGTGACCCTTATTGTGTGAACAAGTTTCCCATAAGTAATACTTTGAAAATGCCTAAGAGTACAGAATAAGCATTACATAACCACAAGTAACATTTATTAAGGCTGTTTGTAACTTTTATTGCAAAAACCATGTATACCTTTAGTAACATTAAAGTGTTAAATGAGGTTTATTTAACTGTTATTAACCATTTCTTAATGCTCTTTATAACCCTTAAAAACAGGTGTTCCTTGTGTAACACAATATGCAAGAATACAGATAATGCGTTACTCAAAAATAGATAACAAGAAGAAGAAGAAGAATCAGCTTTATTGTCATTGATTACATTTGTACATCTTACAACGAAATTTGTCTTCTGCATTTAACCCATCCCCTATTAAGGGGACCAGTAAGCAGCCACAGGGAGCGCCCGGGGAGTTAGCGCTGAGTGTCTCGCTCAGGGACACATATAACAATGTGCTAATGCTCTCTGCTACCCTGCTTTACATGCAAATATTAAACATTAGTAAAACATTTCCAGGCGGTGCGGTGGCGGTTGCCTCACAGCTAGAAGGACCTGAGTTTGAATCCACATCCTTTTCTATGTCAGCGTTTCTCAAATGGGGGTACATAGGGACACTCTAAGGGGTAAGAGAAAAAAAAAAAAAGTAATAACAAAAATCGTGTCCATGTAAAATTTATAAATCATGCCATTTTTTGGTTACCAATGCTGGGGGAGCGTGGAGTGTTCAGGAAACACAGATATTTTTGTGCTTTTCAGGTGTTTGACAACATATTTTCCGACGCACTCTGTCTGCTGGCGTGTGCGCACGTGTGTGTGAGTGCGTGTGCACGCGTGCACGCAATACAGGGAGCATAGAAGAATTGGAAATGCGACATTGTAAAGCAGACTACGGCCCACAGCTTCGGTATAACTTCGGGCACACTGCTTTCCTATAATGTGAAAGCTTGTGTAAAATAGTTTACTGTTACATTCTGACCGATCCTAACTCTGTCGGGAACAATTAATTATCATGAATTATTAATGACGTTACCGCTGTTGAAAAAGCAGAAATACGAACAGAAGTCAAGATGTTCTTATGTGTCTTTTTTTTTATGAGCGATCATTGGCGGAGCTATCTTTGGGGTGGTAAGGAAACGGATGTCTGGGTTCAGAGTTTTTATTTGTTTTGGGTCATATTGTAGGACAAATGGTCACTATTTTGGAAAACGATAGCGTGTGTATGATTCTTTTCCACAGTACTGTATTTGTTTAACAAAAACAAAGATGCACACAACAGTATAAATTATACGACACAATTACAAAACATTTTTGTTACATTGTTAACTGCGTTTATAATTAGCATTTCCTTCTTAACAAAATCTTCAATAAAACCTCTGAAACACTTAATAGAGTTATTGTATTTTATTAGTTATAAAGATTTTTATAAAAGATTTACAGTACTTACTTATTTGGACAATAAATAGTATTTCTGAAATACAAGTCATTTGAAAGTATTTTACTCAATATATCCAGATAATATGTTTTTGTGAGTCATAAAGCTGGTGGTCCTCACTTCTCCACCATCACTGTCACTCTGTTCACCTGTCAAAGACTCATGAGTTCAAATAATCAGAGTGATAAATTTCATCGTTATAAACTTATCCACTTGTATTAGTTTTCATATTAGCATTTGACTTTTTCATGATTAATAAAATGTAAATTGTTTTTTGCTTACTGAAATCAAGCATGTGAAGTTGCTATTCTTTCACATTAAGTGTTCAATTACAAAACAGTGTGACGCTTTTATTGTGAAGCAGCTACAGGAAGTGTTAGCATCAAGTGCTAAATGTCAGTGTCGCTAACTTAGAGACTATGTCGCTTTATTTGTTTTTAGACCTCTTTACCGATTCATTTTGTAAAAAGGCGACTACTGACAAATCTAGCGACGTTTCTGAAATCTGAAATTCTGACCTGAAATCACGTATCGTTCTCACTCTGCTCAAGCGGGGGCTGCCGGCGGCCCCTCGCCGTCCCGCAGAGCTCACAGGCGGCTCAGTCTTCAAGCAGCAGCCGGACCACATGACTACTGTTACGGCAGCATGTTCAAGTTTCACAGTTTGAATTATCACAAGGACAAAGTTAGTTGTTAGGAGGAGAATCAAGTGAGGTTATTTAAGAGAACAGCTCATCCAGTTTGTTTTATTTCCCCACAAACACGAACAGTTTGTCTCCTCTGTGAATTAGCTGAGTGTCACATTCAGTTCATGGAGGCAACGATCAGCTTCTGTAAAACCTAACGAACCAGCGTTAACTTTGAAACCGACACCGTCAACTGATAACATTTACCTTTGTTCTTCTGACATTTTAATAATCTCCAAACACCCTTCTTATGATCTGGCATTTTTGAAGTCTTTGTTCGCGGGGTGTTGAAATTATATTCACACGTTTTCCATGTAGTGAGTCAGTGTCCGAATCAAAACCAAGAAGCCGAACCGCCAGAGAATCGACTCAGAACCTTTTTGTCGTGCAACAAAAAAAAAAGATTTTACCTCCGGATGGTTAGCAGAGTTTATCTGACTTCTCAGTAAATTACTTGAACAATACGTACTTCTCAACAAAGAAAACATCTAAACATCGCCACTAACTAGGGAAGGAGATTTGTTTTTACCTAACAAAACTGTTAAAACACGATTAATAAGATAACATTAAACTAAATAAATGTGTTAAATATTTAAAGCTTATATGTTTATACTGCCATGGTGGACTTTTATCTCACATCTAAAGAACTTAGAAACAGATTTCTTTTCAACTTCAGACAGCAGTGAGTAAACTGAATGCAGAGTAAAAGGGAACAGACGCTCAAATGGGTAGGTGCTCTGCTTTAAGACATCCCCGCGGAAACCCTAGCAGAAGAATAGTTCCGCACTAACAAAAACATTGCGGCCCGAAAAATAGGTGTTTTTTGGGGTGGCCAGTGAGGTCAAGCGGACCTTTGTGAATGGTGGCACCGGCCACCCCTGGCTCCGCCACTGTGAGCGATGTCCCCACCAGCAGGGGGCCTCGGTGAGTTACATGGAGTGATAGTTTCGTACTTTATTTTTAAATTATTTGTAGTATATGTCATGTTTCCTTTTTTGTAGTCAGTGAGAGAGCACAAAATTTCACAAAAACTTTCAGTCGAATAGCTCAGCTATTTTTTATTTCGAGTTTGTGACGTCATCAAGTCGGAATCTTGGCAAATTGTAAACATGACAGTGAGACACAGATTGATACAGATAGCTAAAAAGCTAACACATACTGAGGAGCTGGTAAAGTCTACAACATATCTCAAGAAAACAAAGACTGATGGAAACAACAATTAAGTCGTTTGTGGAGAAACACTCAGCAGTTACAGCAAAATAAAACCTCCGTGATAACAACAGTCTGAGCAGGTCATAGAGTCAGCTAGCGTTAGCGTTAGCATCAGCAGAAGAGGAGCTGGAGGAGCAGCAAACAGGAAAGCTCCTTCTCCAAACTCGTCCTCTTCAAGAACAGACTATGGTCAACATGTATGAACGTCTAAATCACTTGATTATAATGTCTCTGGAATATGACTTTGTCAATTTGATCAGACATTATCCATTATTTTGTTCCACGAGCTGGAATAAAACCACCAGTTGGTGAGTATGTGATCATTAATGCTTCACTTTAAGATGATTTAAACACAGACTTCACTTTATGGCTGATGTTTTTATAATGAACACTTAAGTAGATAAGATATGTGAGTTTGTTTGAACTAAGTCCTATGAGAGTCAGATGTGTGAACACGTAGGATGATACCTTTTGTGAATTCCTTTTCTTCTTAGCAGTACAGAGACATTTTGCTGACAGTCAGTAATGACATTTGTTAACATACAATTTTTGGAACCTGTTTATTTTCTGGTTCATCTCTGGCTTCAAGCTAATTATTGCTGAGAACCTGTAGGATATTAGTCTCCATGTTTGGTTTCATTATTGTGTTTAATTGTTACATTATCATTATGTGAACCTGGATCCAAAAGACAATTTCCCTAAAATATTCATGCAAAGGTTTGGACACACATAGGAAGGTTTTTCATTAAAAGATCTACTTCTTCAGCTGTGTTACCATCACTGCAAAAGGGTTTTCCGATGATCAGTTAACATTTTAATTTAATAAACTTGCATTAGCAAACACAACATGGAATTGGAAGACATTATAAATGTTTGTTGATGATATGCTTTGATATGTACATTTATGGAAATATTGCTTTCAAAAAACACCTGTTTCCAGCTTTACTAGATATTTTTAGTATTAACAATGTCTATACGGTATTTCTGATCAATTTAATGTTATAAAATCTCATTTTTCTTTTAAAACATTGTCATTTCTATGTGAAAAACAGTAAAAATAGCTCCAAATGAGCTGTTTCCCTCAGTATCAAGGAATTTATTTCATTTTCTAAATTTACATAATAGCAACATTCTTTACTTCAGTACATGTTTGGAAAACAAGAAAAAACCTCTGTTATAAATTCTGATAACCATCTGTTGTAATAACATTCTTATAATTAATTCTTATAATGTCTTTGAATTGCACCTAAAATGTTTTGTACAAGAAAATACCGGGATATAAATGGTATATCATGACAGAGCCAAAATATATATTTTTTCATATTGCCCAGAAATTCAAATAAAATTGGCATCAATAAACAACAAAGCACTAATGTCATTATACAAAGTTACAGACAGAACTGACCATTGTAAGAAACTGCACACATGATAGCAGAGGAGATCATACATCCCACAGCTTTGCATGTTTATGAGTGTGATGTTATAGGCTTTTCTGTCATCGTTTTGTTGAGGTGGGGCGTGAGAATATTTCTTCATGCCAAGTGGGGAATAATAGAAAAAGTTGCTCTATACACATCTCAGTTCTATACATATATAAAATATACTTTATATCTGACATGACTGTGGATGTGTTAGCAAACAAGCATTTTCCGAATATTAAATGTCATGCGTGAGAGAAAACAATGGAAACTCTCAAGATTTAACTTACAACATCCTTTTTTTAACAAGAAAAAGAAAAGTCGGTGTAGGTTAATTAAACCTCATCTAATCTAATCATCTAAATCTGGAGGGTAACCTTGCAAACACATTGAACATAATTTTGTTCCAAACTATCAACAGCTACTTATCAGCTCTACAGGCTTTTGAATACCTTTAAAACTACTCTTTTGTGTACCTTTTTTGTGTGTGTATGTTAAATCATCCACAAAAACAAGATTAAAAGAACTGAAATTGTATGCCTTAAGTTTGACTGTGGCTCACAGACATGTTTGCATGTTTGTCCAGATTCATAATCTAATTAGTTTGTCCAAGGGCGCAATTGTGGTAGATGGAAATTTAGACAGAGCTAAAGGACCTTAAAGCTATAAATAACATGGTTAAAATCAACATAAATAGCTATTAAAAAGGTTGGATAAAAAGTGTGTGTAAATAGGTAATGTAATTCATGCATACAGTGCATCGTCATTTAAAATCATAGCAGTTGCGAGTTACATGTACCAGTTAATGTTTAGAAAACGTAATGGATAACTTCTAAAGAAGACCTGCACAGTATAGAAAGTATATAAACTGTTTCACTGTTGAGTTTATTTTAGTCAGTATGAATGTTAATTACAGTGTACAGTTAGTGCCCAGCTATTAGTCAGTGTTAACTTCTAGAGGTTAACTTCACAGGTTATCTGAAAGGTTAGAATACTAAAATGTTATGTGTGTTTATTGAAATGTGTTAGCTATATGTACTGACAGCAGTACTACAAAGTATTTGGTTACAGTTAATATAGAGCAACAACAAGTATTGCATTCAGATTTAGTTAAAGTAAGACAAATTTAACGGAATGATGTAGACATGAGCCCACATGTAATATTCTGTGTACTTATTTGTTTATGTAACTGTATGATTGTGTTTGAGAAACATTTACAGAACTTGATGGACTAAAATGATTTGAATACAGACTACAGCTGAAACTGAATGTAATGTCAATGGACTATTGTGTAACATTGTTGCTTCTGTGCTGTAGAGTGAAGTCTGTGTGCAACATCTTTATTGGTTTCCTCCCTTTCCAGGGTGTAACACAATTGGGCTGGATCTGTAGATGTTCCTGAGATACTGCATAGATGAGAATTGGGAAAAACTTTATAAACATGTGGTGACTGTAATATTGACTTTTGACCTTTTGCCACTATATCTAAAGAGTTCATCACAGAGTCCAAGTGGACAGTTATAGCAAATTTCAAGAAATTCCCCTTAACACATTTCTGACACATCACTTCACAAGGACTGGGTGAAGGCGAGGTCATTACACCCTTGACCTTTTGCCTCAAAAACTAATTAGTTTATCACTGACTCCAATCGGACAGCTGGATTTTTGAAGAAATTTGAAGAAATTACCTTCAGCATTCTTTTTATATCATATCATAAGTATGGGCCACAATTGCATGAACACAAAGTCAGTGTGACCTTGACCTTTGATATTTAGCAACCAAAATGTAGTCAGTACAACGTGACAGCTGTGCCAAATTTGAAAGAACCAGCTCTTGATATTTAGCCCTCTTTCTCTCCTGTGCCTCCTCCATCCTCTCTTCCCAAGGCACAGTAAATCCCAGAAGGATCAGCTGTTGTGTGGCATTTGAGACCAAGATGGTGTCTGGTCTCAAGGAAGATTCTGTGATGTACGGTGCAATCTTCAGCTGCCTCTCTAGGTCAACTGACATCACCCAGTCTCTTGCTAGAGGAAGCAGTCCTCTTGGGCAGCCCTTCGGTTCACTCCTTAGGTGCTGTCCTGCCTTAACAAACATGAGTGCTCTGGCTGAGGTGTTGGTGTGCCTGCTATCACTGATGCCCTTACTGATTGCCTCAGCGATGGATTCGAGGACCTTTCCAGCGATAGCGGCCTTCAGCCAGTGCCTAAGGACAGCTACTCGGGATGTGTCCCAGGATGCCTGAACCCTGAACAAAGAGGGCAGGCTGCTTTTTTAAACTTGCCCCAAGAGAACAGGTTGGATGGGCTGGGGAGAACATCATAAACTTCCCCAATCAGGAACTTAATCCACTGGGGGTTCCACTTCCAGATGACTTGCCAACACTTTGCTCCATTGCCTGCTCCCACTTTATCAGCGCCCTGCTGTCACATTGCCATGGTGCTGGTCTGATGCTCTTCCTCCATAGCTGCATGCACCTCCTGCTGAATCAGTCTCCGCCTCGCGTTCCCACTAATGTTACTGCTTTGGGATGAGGGCACACTCCTGAGACCAGCTCTGCCACTTCCCATGTTTCCAAGGAGGGCCTTGTGTTGCAAGTGAGCTTTTGCCTGTTGCACTGCATCCCCTCCCTTCCATTTTTTTCCAGACTTCACAACCATGCCTCCTCTGGACATTTAACTCTCCCCAGACTCAGTTGCCTTGATGGAATATGTGTCCTTCAAGCTGCAGTTGAAGACCTTTCTAAGGCTCTTCACTGGTTGTTCTATGACAGACGAAATCAGGTGCTCTCCTAGCCTGAAGTGGAATCGGTCTGTGATCTTTCCTTTCTTCAGGACCAGTGACCGGGATTTGGAATGTTTGAGGCTCATGCGTGCCAATATCTTGTAGCCGGTTTCTCCTAGCTACAAGTCAAAGGGTCATTGATTAAGATACAGAAACTTGGTAGTAGTGCTGACATGCACTGTCTGGCAGCTGTCCATTAACAATTTCCCCAAAAGAATCAATAAAGAATGTTACTATTATTGGGTTTTATTCCCGTCAGTCAGTAACACAGATGACACATGGGTATGTCATGTATGCGTAGCTGTGCTGTTATCATTCATGGCCCAAATGTTTATATATATATATATATATATATGTATTTATTATTTTTTAGTTTAGTTTAGTTTAGTGAATTTTTATTTCAAACATTTGCATTCATCATAATTACATATTGACTTTATCGATAACAGTAACTATAAGTAAATAAGTAAATTTTAAATATTATTGAGCAGCACTACTAGCAATACTAATACTAGTACTAATATTACAAGACATGTTTAGAAGCAGCAGCCGATCAAGGCAGTGTATGTCTGCGAGTACCTGTGTGTGCACCTGTGTGTGTGTGAGCGTGCTTGTATTCATAAGGTTCCTCCATGCAAATGTCTAACAGTGTAATAGTGTGTGTGGGGAACAACAGCCCTGCTCCCCAGGAGGGGAAATAGGCTCCAACCCCTAGGGAGCCTGAGATGTTCTGAGTTAGGAGGAGTCTAAAACCTGACCTGACACATAGACAAACAGGCACACATGTCCACAAGCATGCATTCCCACCCTCATGCATACATATACAAATACTCACACACTCACCCAACACGGAGACACACAAAAATGAACGCTGTACATACACTCACACTCCCCATATATACTCTTTACTCCTAGATCCAAGCACCACTACCCCCCTCCCTTTACTCTGGGGTGGAAATAAGAGGACAGCCCCAGTAGCCAAGAAGCCCACCAGCCCAGACCCCGACCTGACGGCCAGCTCGTCCTCTCAGCCGCCAGCCCCAGACGGTGAGCAGAGAGCAGGGGGGTGAGAAGACCCCATGCTTCACTTTGCCCGCTCTATGTAGTGTTGGTGTGTGCTGTTCTAAAGTGCTTATAAAACAGGGAAAGAGTATGGCACTAACCACCTTCTGCCAGACGACAGCTGGTGTCAGCTTGGCCCCTCACAAGAACCCTTAATGTAAAATTGAGAAGTGGGCGCCGGCACCAGAGGTAAGGCTGAATGAACAAAAATCACAAAATCCACTCAGGGCAGGGGCCCAGGCTCATCCAGACCACGGCCCATCATCCACCTCTGTTGGATCCCCCCGCCTGCAGAGTGGACACCTCTAACGCAGGGACCACCTGCAGACAGATGGTGATAACCTGGAGGATGGAAAGGTGCATTTCAGACACTTTGATAAGTCTTCACAAACCCTGTGCCAGAACCTCTGAACAGGTGGACAGAACCAAAGAGCGTGGATGTAATTGTCAGGTGTTGGAAGACGTAAAACCCATCCTGAACATCTGTTGACCTGTATAGTGTACTCAATGCAGGATTCTGTATTGTATTAATTGTAGACTAGGATTTCTAGTCAGTTTTTTAAATGTATCTGAGACCAGAAATTGTGGTCCCAGCTGACTGATATGTCTGCCTCCCATTTCGCAATAGGGAGGGATACTGATTCATCTATTTTGGAAAGTGTCCTGTATATTTCAGACAGTAATTTGGGGGGTTTGAGATTAAGGAATTCTACTAGGTTGTATTTGTAATTTGATTTGATTAGACCTAAATTTCTTTTTTACTATAAATGTAACCTGTTCAAATTCTAAAAATCTATTCTTGTAAACCCCATATTGTTTAATTAGTTTGTCAAACAGAATAAAGTCTATTCCTTCGAATATATGTTCTAAGTATTTAATACCTTTACAACTCCAATCTGGGAAGTTTATCATCTTATTATTTTGTAGTAGGTCAGGGTTGTTCCAGATAGCAGTACGTTTGCATGGGATTAATGAAGACTCATTAAGGAGGAGCTGATACGTATATGTGTCATTTGATGTTTAAGCTAATGAATGGTAGGTCTGAAATCTCTATATTGTTACATAACGCTTGTTCTACGTTTAGCCAAGGCTAATCTAAGAGGGTATGTTTTAACCACCCTGAGATAGTGGGGAAAGTGAGGCAGTTCAAGTCCATCCGTGGTCCTTTGCGAAGTTTTTAAGCTAATACGTGGGGGGTTATTATTCCAAAGGAATTTAGAGATGGAGGAGTCCAGAGATCTAAACTATTCAAGTGATGGTTTATTCGGGATAATTGCATTAAATAATTAATTCTTGGCAAAACCATAATTTTTATTGAGGCGACCCTTCCTATGAGTGATATGGGTAGAGACTTACATCTTCTACCTTCTTTAAAAGTGGGATGTGGTTTAATTTAGTTAAATCTGCCAGCCTAGGTGAAACATTAATACCTAAATATTTAATATCTCCAGATTGCAGTGGAATGGAATAAGAGTTCTGGAAAGACCAGTTTATCGAATAATCTGAAACTCTGGAGAAAGAGTTTATTAATGTAATTACCTCAGAGGGAGTGGTTTGTGAATGCTGGGAAAAAAGTAACACATCATCCGCATAAAGACTGATTTTATGTTCTACATTCTTGCATTTAATGGCTTTAATCACTACCGCCTGTCTAATTCCTGCTAGTGGTTCAATTAAAATTGCAAACAGTGTGGAAGAGAGGGCATCCCTGCCTCGTGCCCCTCTTGAGACAGAAGCTGGAAGATATTTGGTCATTTGTCCTGACACATGCTTCTGGAGAATTATATAATATTTTTAACCAGTTTATGAAGGAATTTCCAAAACCAAATTTGTGTAAAGTTGCAAATAGAAATTTCCAGTTAACTGTATCAAATACTTTTTCTGCATCTAGGATAATATTGTAGTTTGAAGGTTTTTGTTGCAGGAATACTCTATCAAATTAAGTCTGTGAAGATTCTCAGTCATCCAGGTAAAGTTGTCTGAAGATTGAGTCATGGCAACTGGACTTCTTTCTCCCAAGTAGAGACGTTTCATTCTGCATCCACAGAGCTTTATCAATCTGAGTGAAGTGGCTAGTGACCCCAAATATATCCTCCAGGTTGGTTTCACCTCACACCTATCTGAAT
>JAUYWH010000007.1:1022333-1040560 GCA_034779795.1 Ctenopoma multispine | reverse complement strand
CATGTTTGTGGCTGTAATGTGACAAAATGTGGAAAAGTTCAAGGGGGCCGGATACTTTCGCAAGCCACTGTATATGTAGTTTACAGTGTGGGCCTGTGGGGTAATAAGGTTAAAAACACCAGTTAGTGCACTATTATTAATAGCTATTCAACATGCAGTGCATGCACGCTGCAGTGTACGTGGTTAGCATTTCAATCACTCACACGATAAAAACCATATCATCCATGAACACTGGCTTCCATAAACAGCATTAATATCTCCCTATTGTAAACACGTCCTTTTCATTCTTATCAGTTGCTGCTACAATAGACTTTCCCTTCAAAGCAGAGCTGCAGGCTCTGTACACTGTGATAAAAGGCCCAGGCAAAATAAAACACAGGCTCCATTATAGTGAAAAACACAGGAGATAAGAAACTCTGAACAATCTCAAGGTTATTCTCCTGCTGGGTGACAATTGGAGAAAGATAGTGGGATCTTCCTCATACTAACTGCAAGCAGCAGGATGAGCAGCCTCTGACTATTAGTAAGTCTGTTTATGTGTGTGAGCACACACTTACCATCTCCGACTGAGTCGAGAAATGATCCTCAGAGCATCAGAGCATGTTCTCTGGTTTTTAAATAGCTAGTTTTAAATTTCAGTGCACACAAGTGGCTCTGTTCAAGAACTTATCTTACCAAACTCCAGAATGCCTCATTTACTGGCAGAGGAAGCAGCAGTAATATCAACATTGTGTTAACATTATACACATTATAAACTCAGTTAACTGGTGAAATAGCTTGATATTTATGAAAGTGTTGAAAGAAAACAATAAAAAAACATACAAATCTGACTTTGCTTTAGATGTTTAATTCAACAGAACATTTTAAATAATACAGAAATAGAAAAAAGTTTGAATTGTAGACAAAGAGTTAAAGAAAACTTCTACAGAGATGCAAGTTGAAGTCCAAAGTCTGGGTCTGGAGAACAGTTTGCACAAGCACAGTAGGTCAGGTTACCTTGTTCAAAGGTTTCACTCCACTCACCATTTAAAACTGTTAAACTCAAAATCAAAAGAAAAATCAAGAGACAATGGAGGGAACATTCAAATCAATAAGAATGTTAACTCCACAACTTCTTCATGAGTAAATACTGGATCGTGTCTATTTAAATAGTTACTGGTTGGTGTGATCATTCTCACAGTAGGAACTGTCCTCCTTTCTTTCCTGGTTGAAATCTTCAAGGCTGCTGCACTTCTGTTGCTGGGGTACACTTCATCCTGACTGCAGCAAGCTAAGAAAACCAGGGCTTAGCAAGAACTAGATTTCTACTAATTGTTCTGTGTAATGACATCAGCTGAGCAGTAATATGCAAACTGATCAGCAATAAAAATGTTAAGAATTAGCTAAAAAAATAATAGCTGGTTATTAAGTCAAAGGAAGCAGGTGGCTTAGCTGAGTCACCATAGGTGCAGGTTTGATGATGCACAAGAACAACAGCACTAATCCTAAGAATGAAGAAAAGCAGCAAATGACTCCTTACATTTGACCCAAATTCTTTCGACAGGTTTTTGTTATGTTGTTTTCTATGTGACAAAAAGATTCTAAAGGAGACATTTGTATATTTTCATATTTTACTGTTTGATACCTTACAGTCATCATTTATATTTCAATACAGAAACATAGTATAAAAACATCCTGCTTACAGAGTCATTGTCCCTCCATTCTAGGACAAAACGTGACTGGAGGTGAACAGTCTTTTATTTGGAGGAAGCTTGAAGAGCCGCAGCTCTGGGGCCGCATCTGACGGTCACTGTGACTGGTCCCGCAGCTTCGCACTCAGCTCCTGCAGCTCCGTGATGAGCTGTTCCAAAGCAGCGACATCATCCAGCAGCTCACCGTGGATCTGACCTGTGGCCACATCTGTGTGCATTTGCTGGAGGAGGAGGGTGCAGAGGAAAAAGATGGAAAATGAAATAATGAAATTAATCGTTAATTAATGTTATTTTATTCTTAAACAGCAGATGGTCTGATCGGTGAATTTTAATTGGAAATTCATCCTTTCAGTATTTCCAAATATATGTACCGTGCTCAGCATGAATGAGTACACCCCAACAGATTTGTCAGAAAACCTTTAAGTTTCCTTTCAGAATCGACATTTTCAATGGGATAAAATATACAACAAAATACTCCCACAAATGTGGATCAGATTTGTTCATCTGCTCACACAAAAAAATAAATATCCTAACAAACCCTTTACCTTTTAATGCTGAGCCCTGTATGTGTGGTGTTTCACCACTCATATCATGACCAGACATGACCACACTAGAGAAACTATGCAAATGAAAACAGGAGAATGAATGTAGTAATGTTATCTATCAGTGGCTGAAGTATTTTACAGGTGCAAAGTAAACCTGTCGGTGCTCTCTGCTGGACTAACTATGTAACATCACTTTCTAAACGACCTCAAACATATACCATGCACATTACAACAATCTGCAGTTGTACTGAACTGTACAGTACCAAACATTTGTCACCCTCAACAAATGTACTGTTGATTTGACATAACTGAAACATTTGTTGGAAAAGAGAAAAAGTGTGTTTTTCTATGCTTCATTTAAGAATCTGTGTCTGCAGATCATTTTGACTTTAGACATAGATTGTTGACACCATTTTTTGCGGGCATTTTTCCAGAAGCTTCAGCTTGCATCTCTTAAAAGTGGCTCATGGTGGATTTGGAGGTCTGTTTAGGTATTGTAGAAGTCAAAGTGTAGAACATTTTCATCATCCAGAATTAGCTGACACTTTTACCACATAACTCCAAAGCAGAACATTTCTACCCCTAAATACTCCTGCTCTATTATTTCTTTCTCTAAACACACTTTTGGCCGGTGTGCTGTTCTGGAAGCTGGAAGATATTTGCTATCTTGGTGTCTCACACTGAGTGTTGGACTGTACCTTAGTTTTGGTGGCCAGACTGCGGAGGCTAAGGCGGGCTGAGGAGAGCATCTGAAGAGCCTCTGCTGGAGTAGTCTTCCTCTTACAGCAGCTGATGGTCACTGAGAGACAGAATAACATTTAGTCTGTACTGATACACAAATACAACTGTCACAAACTTCAGATTTCTCATTTTAACTGACCTGATTGTTAGGAAAATAATTAAGTACATTTACACAATAACTCATTCATTTAACACACCCATTAAACAAGTGGACATGCAGCTGTTGTCCCAGGAAACAGCTTAGGAGACTTGCATTTAGCAGACACTTTTTGTACCCTGCTCAAAACAATAAAGGAACACTCTGAAAACATATCGGATCTCAATTGGAAAAAAGAAATCATGCTGGATATCCACACTGATATGGAATGGGTACTATGTTAGGAACAAATGGATGCCACACCATTGATAATAATTAAAAAAAGACAAAATTATCAACCTACAGAAGACTCAGAAGACAATTTTCAAAGTCACCAAGCAATTTAAACTGAAAAACTGATGCGTCATGCTAGTCCACTTTGTGCCAATTCAAAATGGTACTCAGTAGTTTGTATGCAAGGGTCTAACAGTGGGTCTAAGGATTTCATCCCGATACCTAATGGGTCAGGGTGCCATCGTCTATCCTGTACAAGTCTGTGCAGTCGAGCTCCACGGCACTGGGGAGTGAGCACAGGGCCCACTAGAAGATGTGGGGCCCTCAGGCCACCCTAATGAAGTTTGTTTCTAATGGTTTGGTCAGAGACAGTCACACCAGTGGCCTGCTGGAGGTCACTTGTAGGACTCTGACAGTACTCATCCTGTTCCTCCTTGCACAAAGGAGCAGATGCTGGTCCTGCTGATGGGTTAAGGACCTCAAACGGCCCTGTCCAGTTCTCCTAGAGTAACTGCCTGTCTCCTGGAATCTTATCCATGCTTTTGAGACCATGCTGGAGGACACAGCAAACCTTCAGGCTATGGCACGTATTGATGTGCCACAGTAATACAATACTATACTCTGATTAAAAAGTGTTTTTATAGTGTAAGGTTCTCTCTCTTAGAGCATCTTAGCAGTAGCTGAATGGTTACAGTGCATGCCAAATAACTGCAGTGTCCCTGGGTTGGGGACCTGTGTTGCATGTCTTACGCCTGTCCTGTCCGTCTCCTTACCAATACTATTGAATAAATATTTTGAGAATTACAGCTTACAGTTCATGGGTTAGGGTACAAATCATATATGAGTCACAAGTGCACATTTAAAGAAGCTTAAATCCACCTCGTCTTATCCACTTAAGCAAACATAACCAGATAACCTCATCCAGGATTAGGAAAATTCAGCAATAGTCTCTTTATCCTGTATCAGCGTTACCTTCTCCCATCTGCACAGCACAGTCAGCAAAATGTTTCAAATGGAAAAACACTGTCCTTTCTCTCCCTGGTAGTCTAGCCACTCTCTGCCTTCACAGTGACTGTAAAGGTCATCCTGTGGAAATTGACGAAGGTACCACTCTTCTTAATCTGCTTTCTCTGTTCTTTGATTTCTTTGTTTCTCGGAGTCTTGTCATCGTGTTGAACACAAAACACCCATGGTGGGGTCAGCAGAGCCTAGTTGAATGTGTAGGCCAGGGTGGAGGCTGAGATACTGAAACACATCCACTGCAGTACAGTGACATAATACTGATATAGTGAGAGTAAACCTGCTAAAAGTCCATTGTCTTTTGACATTAATCAATTTTTTTATACCACACCTGCCACTGTAGCCTCTGACATCTGGTCAGAAACTGTAGTTTTTTAGCCTGTAAAAATCACACCAGTGTATAAACATCGTCAGTGTGCCATATGGTACAAAGAGCTCAAACTAGTGAGTGGTTCACACATGTACTGTATGAAGGGGAACACGACACATTTTGCCATCAAGAATCTGTAGCGAGAAATTTAATTTAAGAAACCACCAGAGACAAAAAGCAAACATTTTACTGGACAAACCTCTCCCTGCACCATGACTACTAGCTTAATGTATGTGAGAAAACAACTTGTTTAAAATATACAGATTGTAGGAAATTATTGATAGGAAATAAACACTTTTGCATATGACTGCATTTCAAGTAAAACTATGCTCCATCTGTCACCCACAGATAACCAGCATTAAGACCTGTTACCTGCTAGACAAAGAGGGAAAAGTCATTTTTTCCTCACTAACACTAGACACCAACAGATTCCAGTGATGACACCTCAACTCTTTCATTTAACTCACAGCAATGAGTGTGATGCTTGGCTTGTATTCATGATGTACAACTTGAATATTGGAAGACTGTCAGTGGTTTGTTAAGTTGTGAAATGCACAGATGTTGTTGTTACAGAGTTTAGAACAAACTTAATGCGTCGTTGCTTTGAGAGTCATTTCCTGCCTCTATCACGTTTGCGTTTTTAGTAACTACAGATTGGCCTCATCCCCTTTGCTCATCAGCAAAATGCTAAAAAAACAACACAAAAATGTCTTATACACAGTAATTTGTGTGATATGTACCAGTCTGCCTTTAGAAGTAATCATAGCACCATGCTTATCAGAGTAACTAATGACTTTAAGATTAACAGTGTATGAAAAAGACTGCACAAACACAAGCTGCTTGAAGAACAAGAATCACTGGAATCATTGGGATCTGTGTGAGTGTGTGTACGCGCACCAAGATTATGAGGTCAATTAAAATAAGCATCTCACTCAGACAGCATGAGAGGAGAGGAGGAGGGTGAGGCAACAGGCTGAACAAACACATGACCCATCAGCTACTGTACATTGCTATTACTCTCATGTTTACAGTGTTGAACTGGAAACATCTGGATGGAGATTGGAGAGATTAACAACTAAGCTGGAATCAGACACACATCTCCCTGCTGCTCCTTCCACTCATCCTCATCTGTCCCTCTGAGAAACGTGGACTGGTTGTTTAGTTAGTGGAAGGTCACACAGCCAAGGGTACAAGGCTCAAGTTTCACAGGGAGGGTGACAATATATTTATTCATCTAACAAAATGAGCACTAGGAGCTGCTGGGTTTAAATACACAGTCTGACCTTTGTGAAACTGCAGCAGGCAAGAGCACACAATGTGTCAGCAGACAGAACAGGTTTGGTTACTGCATCTGAGATATTTAGTGCAATTAGCAAAATGAATAATCAGAACTTAACAGTGTTTAAACCAGTATCTCTTGACAGTTGGATGAATATTTGGTGTCTGCCAAATGTGATTCAACCCTAAGTATTTAATATTTTAGGGGATTTGATCTCTGCACCATAATCTTATCTATTTTTGAATGAACAGTCTCAGGAACTGTTGGTACCCCAGAATTACTCTCCTACTAATTTTTGAAACTATAACTAAGAATCAAGATCCTGACAGGACCATGGAAGGTTTCTGAAAGGTCCTGCTGCAGAGAGTTGATTCATTTTTACTAAGAATTAGATCAGTTGGTAGAGCAGTTGTGCATGAATCTCAGAGTTTGTGGTTTGATTACTGGTTCCATGCTGATGCCATCAACATCCCGTTCATAGGAATGTTGGGGCCAAGTTTCTATTGTTCAGTCAAACAGTTGGAGTATTATTAAATGGTTCAGTCATGGAATAACAGCCACTCTTTTGAAGGGTATCCAGATATCATGTATACCGACTCCCTGGAGTAAAAGGCCGCAGTGTCAGTGTGCACAGGTGGATGGTGCTCTCACCTTGTGCCATATTAATGGCTCTTTTCATCACCCCCTTGAAGAGGACAGGATCTTTCTCCCAGCCACCAGCCTGGACCTCACAGCGATGGGCCTTGGACATGAATTGAAGTGCCTGAAAAATTCCCAAAGAAACACAACAATTGTTCTAATTGAAACACATAGAAGCAAGAATCAAACACGGTTGTGACGTTTCATATTGTGAAATTAACTTTTTTAAATACAGTACGTTGTAATGAAAGAAATCATAGTATTGCCAAAAAAGTGCAAAGTTAAAATATTTTCAACTTGTGCTCGTTTTTATGCCTCTACTTATGTCTGGGAGTAATTAGAGAGGTTGCACATGTGGGAGTGTTGGGAAAAGTGATGCTGGTTGTTACACTGACCTTTTCGTTGTCCTCTGGGTTGGAGCTGTGGCCGTCACCACAGAGCAACGCATACTGACGCCATATCTCAGACTCGCTGCTGTGGCGCGAAGTGACTCGACCCAGGAGCTCTTTCAGTTTGGACTGGAGAGTTGCTGCCTGCTGACCCTGGCTGTCAGTCAGGTTCTCAACAACTGCTCTTACTAGGATCTGGAGAATCTAACATGAGAAAAAATAAATATAAATTGCAATTCCCTTGTCGGAACATGCAATGTCATGTGTAGGGAATCATTTAATTACTGTTCATTCACTTTCACTCATGATGCCGTTTTTGAGACTGCAAACGATCCCCGTCTCTGTCGTAGCATTTCTCCTGCACTAGCTATAAAATGTATTTACATGCAGTGATTACTCTTTCTGTCATGGCCTGAAAAGTCGAGATTCTGATTGGTTGGCGTGCTGTATCAAAACTAAAAGAGCTAAGAAAACATATATATATTATGTTGTCTATATTTGTATATTTTTGAAGCAGGAGGAGGACAAAGACCAACAAATGCGTTGATCTCATCATGTGGATTATACAGTATCTGCCTGTGATGTCAGTCTATTTGATATGACATTTCCTGCAATGGGAGTGAAATTAAAGCCATAAATAGCCGAGAGTCACCGAACAAAATTTTGTCATGTGTAATGCATATTGACAATAAAGACTTCTTGAGTCTTGAGCTCTTGAAATAGGACTTTGTTTGATGTCCATCACTGTGGTGAAAAGTGACAGACTGGAATGGATGACTTAGATCCAGTAACAGTGTGAAATTAAGTTTCTCTCCCTTTTCTCTATGGCAAAAAGGAGAACGAGAGAACACTGAATTTTCTATGACGCCTATTTTCAGGGTTTCTGCAGGTTTAAGTCTAACTTAAGACATTTTAAGACCTTCTTTAGATACCTTAGATCCCAAACAGAGTACTATAATATTTAACGTATATAATAATTGAGAGTACTAAACTGCGTGCACAATCTTGAAATTACGTGTTGCGTTTGTGGGCATTTTGAGGATGATCTACTAAGAAAAATGTAGTAATGGACAAAACATGGAAACATAGGGGAGGCGGCCTAATCTAACTCTTAAGAGTTTGTGGCGCTGCTGTAAACAGAGATAAGGTTTTGACGTACTTTCACATTTAGACGTAAGCTCTCATACATAGTATGTTTTTCTGCTGGAAATCCAAACCACCTCAAACTACTGAACCGCTGGTTTTCTTTTTATCAACCAGATCCTCGTTTGCATTAGTGTCGACTGAAGTCTTTGACCTTCTATGCTGCTGACGTCAGCGACAGTAGAGCGGACTGGCTGTTGCCCCATGCGCAGTGTGAAAGGGGGCAGGTGTAGGTGTTTGTGAGTAAGAGACAGAGAGAGTCTGGTGAAAGACTCTGCTCTCACTTGTAAAGATCTTAATGTAAACACGGTATAAACAGTATTAGAAAATTCTATGCCGTGTGTAAAAATATATGGGTATAAACAGGTATACCGTCTAGCCTTAATAAGGACTAAACATGATCCAATTTTTTCTTTCTCAAAGGATTCTCTGTCTAACACGTGTGGGAATATATGCGTGACTGTAAGGCTTTTGTATCCCATTTAACCCCATGTGACACAAAGCTGAGCCATGTGATCCTCAGCTCCTTTGAAATCTAGCAGCCAGCCAAAGTACTTCTGTCAACAGTCCTCTACACATTCCATGAAAGATAAATTCATGGTGGTCCTTGCTATGATCTCCCCTTGGTCACAGCTCCAGGTCTCACACTCTGGACTAAAAACAACAGGGAAAAAAAGTAGAAATACAGAAATATCATTTCTAATAATACGACTGTGCTCTAATTACGTAGTTAAAGAAGTCTAACTTTCAGTACCAGTCAGGCCAAACAACATCTGCTGTGACTTGGATGTTACTAAAAAATAGTAAGAACAGTGTGAAGTAAAGCTTCTATGTGGTGTGTTCAGGTGGACAGGTTTGGACAGGTTTGTTTCACTGATTTAAGGAGAGGAGAGGGGCAGCTTTAATCAAAGCTTCACTCTACACTTTTACACACAGTGACACGGCCTAAACCTGCACTTGGCCAAATAGCATCAACCAACTGTCCTTCACTACTCTTCTTACAACCAGGGTCCAACACAGGCCAGATGCTACCAGCCTCTGATCAACAGGTGTTTCATACCAATCTTAACAAGTAAGCTAGAAAAAACTAATGAACACTGAAACTGTCCCTTTCTATGACCCTGCTGATGTAGACAGCTACCCTCTAAAGCATCCTGAGTATCTTATCTACAAAAGTGACAGTAGTGACTGTACTCGAGATTACTGCACTCAACTATTTCTTAAATATGGATTTTCCAGAGTCACAACTTCTTCAGTTTGTGTTGCCACATAACGTTGTGCCACTGTGTAAAATACAATTACAAACAGGCAGTAATGACTTGCAAATCATTTAAAACTTATTTCTGACAGAAAATTGTACATAGGCACATATCAAATTTTATTATACGTTTATTTCAAATATGACACCAGTTGGGACAGAGTCTTGTTTCCCACTATGCTAGATCACCTCTTCTTGTAACAACACTGTGTGTGAGAACTGGGGAGACCTGGCTTTACTTTTGAAAGGACAGGTTTTCCTATTTTTGCTTATCATGTTCAGGTCAGGTCAGGTCAGATCAGGTCTGTGCCGCAGACATAGCCTGGACTCTTTGAGGTTGCTATAATTCAGCCTTCACAAATGACTTATGTTGTGTGCACTAATGAACCCCCATACCATGGCTTCTGGTTTTTAAACTATGCGCTGATAACAAATCAGGTGATGCTGATGCCGATCTCTTCTTTAGGATTTCCAAAACAGACCAGTCCATCTTAAGCAAGCCTAAATTAGCTTAAAGCCCATAAATGTGTTTTTTTTATTGGGATGGTTCCTAACTTGCAATTATGGGCACATGAGACAAACAGTGTTCAGTGACAATGGTTTTCAAAGATGTCACTGACGCTTTCCAGTTATTTCCACTCCAGAATTGTGTCTGTTATTGAATGCAGTGCTGCTTGAGGTCCAACAATTTTGTTTAGTTGTGTACTGTAAATGATGAAACCATATAATTCTTTGCCATGTTACACTGACAAACATTACTCTTTAGTTCTTGTACCACACCACCGTAAGACAGACAAATCCAATGCCACTTGAGATGACTAAGTGAAGCCCATTACCTGAATGTCTTTGTAGTTTTCTCTGAGGTCCATCAGACGGTGGTAGGCCTTGATGGCTTCAGCAAAGTCCCCAATGTCAACACTCACAGCGATGAAGTTCTCCCAGATCTGCCAGTGTTCATAGTTACACTTCAGAGCTTCCTGCAGGGTACGAAAAGCTTTGTGTCTGCCGACAACAGAAATGAAAACAAGAACCAAAAGAGAGGTAATGTTACAATATCTCTAACAGTGTTTACTGTAATCATCATACCTACATTTGGTGGGGGACTGGTTCATTCAAGATACATGGCTGATGCCACACATGCAAACACAAAGCCATGTCTTTGTACCATGGTAAGGAAATTCTATAATGTAATCTATTTCCATACCTTCACCTTAGCCTAAACCTAACTCTAACCTTAACCATTAAACCAAGTCCTAAGCCTAATACAGCTCTCTGAAGCACTGGCTAAAATGTCCTTATAGCAGTGGTACTGAACATTTGTCCGCACAAAGTGTGTACACACACACATGCACAAAGCCGCTCTGCTGAATTGACAATGGCGCTTAATAAATGTTTTTCTGCTTCGTTTTTCAATTTCAGGCCTGAAAGCACATGATGTGAACAAAGAACCATCGGATACCTCCGTATTCTCCAACAGAAAAAAAACAAGAGACCATGTGTGTGTGAACTGTGGGAACTTGAACACAACTTTCTACAGACAAGAACCCAGACTTAAACAACGAACATCATTTGGTTCTGTAATATACTGCACAAAAAACTATGTTTAACATGTTGATATATCTGGAACATGAGTTACAGATTTAGTGCATTATTCAGCCAGCAGAATAAAGTCTTTCAAAAGGATTAAGCTGTGTCCTTGTATTTGTATGTTTCCCCCCTTTGTTGTTTTGTGTTGTTGCAGGTTTGAAGTTACATTGCACATTATTTAACTTCCAGTTATTTTAATCAGTTGTTGCTTTATAGCAAAGCTTGCCAACATTTTGATCCATGGCAACTTCTTTTGTAAACTAAGGTGGGTAAAAACTTTACTGACAACAGAATAACAGTAGGGTAATACCATAGTAATACCTGGTAATAAGCAGGTAAGAGACAGTGTAATGATTTGATAACATATTTAACAAATAACATGTAACTGTGTCATTATATAACAATAAAATAATCACTCACTGTCTCTTACCTGCTTATTACTGGGTATTAGCTGACTGTTACCATTTTATTACCAAGCTGTCAAATGTTATCTATTTTATTCCCTGTGATTTGATATTGACTATAGAGATCCAATAAAACAAAACACAATTCATTCTGTTACTTCACACATACACACGTTTCCTCCTAATGCAAACAAGTTCACACACACTTATACTCACTTCTTTTGGAGACGAATGTAAGCAGTAGACAGGTTGTTCCACGCTTCTGCGTTCTGGGGGGGTAGACCAGGGAATGGCAGAGAGGTAAAGAGTGGACAGAGACATTATGGAAGACTTAATAATATTCTTCTGCATGAGGGTTCACAAGTGTTAAAGTAAAGAAATGATGGGATTGTTGTTTTCTCCTCATGTTAACTGTGAAATTTGTCCAGTACGCAGGTGTGAGCAGCTACTTACATCTGGCTCAAGTCCCACACACCTCTGGAAAGCCTTGGCAGCTCCTTCATAGCCCTCTAGGGCAAAGTAGGCACAACCGAGGGAAAACCACACACCAAGCTGTCACACACACACACACACACACACACACACACAGATATAACAAAGATCCAAATCCAAAAAGCTAATTTGTAACAGAACTATGGTAACACACATTCGTGGTTTTGCATCACATCTTGTCCAGGTGTGCACAGATTTTCCTTAGGTTGAGTTTAGCCTCATCAACTTTGAGCCACAATTTTACATCTAGAACGAACAGAAAGTTTTACTGTGATGGCGTCTGTAACTGGCTCACCGGTCAAGTCTCCTTGTGCCACATTAAACCAGCATTTTTCCAAACATCACTGGGTCCAATGAAGTTTTGTTTGTTGCTTACAGCTGTTTTTACAGGATTCTGTCATCTGACGTTATTAAATATCACATACAGCTATCAAACATATTTATTATCACACAGGATCTAATGGCAAATTGCACTGTGTACTTTTCTACATTTGAGACAGGTACAAGTCCTCACATATGAATTTAGTTTATAGGTAACGCTCAAATCAAGTGCTACTGTCCCAATGTTGAGGCCTGACTCTAGCTGAGCTTTTTTACTGTACACCTATAATAAAAGTTGTGCTTCGTAAATTAAAATTCTTTATTTTTGCAATAGTGATGGATGGTTACTGTACAAGTTTTAAAAAGGGTAACCAGATGTAAATGTACTGTAGATTGACTAAACATCATCAATCACTTAGTATTATTGTCTTATAGAACTTGAATAACTGCAGGCGTATAGTAGACACAGTAGATAGATACCACATGGTACCTGTCGAGACATTTGGGGATTTTTGATTATAGATAAATTTGAGAAACGTGGGAGATATGTGACTGGTATATGTTCTGGTACGGGCTCACCAGTCAACCTAGTAGAAATTCATTTTTCACTTTCACAAATTATTTATGGTTTCTCTCTATTCTATTTTAGTTTATCATTTAATAAGTCAATTAAATTTAAAGATTTTATGATTGTGACATTATTTCTGCAAAAGAAATCCAGTGAGCTAAAGCTATAAATAATTAAGACCCAAGCTTTAGGTGGCTATTCATAAACGGAAGTTAGTTGAACCTCACATTTCATTTCCTGAGAGGCAAGTGAAGAAAATATCTGGTGACGATGTCCGATGTAATTTAACAACAACAACAACAATAATAATAATAATAATAATAATAATAATAATATTTCTTTCTAATAATTCTTGCTCAATTTAAAGTATTTGTTTTTGTAATGCTCATTCCAGCCACAGGGGTCACCACTACATCATAATCTAAAGAGAGGGGGCTGGCTGTAGACTGTTGAATGGGACTAAAAGCCTTAATGTTTTGTTCCATGTGATTGTGACACTGCTGTCATGTGTTTATTCAGCTAGACATGTAGCATTGTTTTCCATTTTTGCAGGGCTTCCAATCCTTTTTGATACATCTGATAGACTTCAGTCAAGTTCACTGTAATCCAAGCAGGGTCAGTGCTTTACTTGTACCTGCAAGGTGTTGATTTTGAGAGACTGCTCAAAGCAGTTGACGCACTGCTGGAGCTCCTTGTTGTGGAGATGCAACAGGGCTTTGGAACGCATGGCTCTGGCACTGCGTCTGCCCGACAGCTCCCACGCCCGGTCGTAGTACTGATGGTCTCTCAGGATGTCTCCCAGTAGGCAGTACAGACTAGAGGTCTCCTTCTTCTCCAGCTCTCTGCGAACAATCTCCTCAGCCTGAGAAAACAAGATGGACGAAGACAGTATTTGATTTGGATCGCTCTACAACAAACTAAGGCTTGTGAGCAGATTCTTTTTTTCTCTACAAAGGAAAAAAAAAGCTGAGCCGATACACTGTTCTGCAATTAAAGATCAAGCTCAAGCTCAAGCTACTTTGGTTTGTAAAAATCTTGAAGATATATTCCCAGGGTTTATTTGTCCTTGTCTGTCAACGCTGCATAATCTAAAAAATTGTTTCAAACATTCAGTGTGTGTGTGTGTGTGTGTGTCTGTGTGTGTGTGTGAGAGAGAGAGAGAGAAAGAGAAAGTAAATGTTGCAGTGCTATTTTATAATTCTGGGAATTATGCATATGCCACTTGTCTGACAATGGACCAGATATGTAAGACATACTTCCAAAATAAAGTGTGTACGTGTGTTTAATGAGGCGGTCTTACCAACTGTCCAAACAACAATTTCCCCAATGGGATCAATAAAGTATCAATTACTATTGTTATTATTAATAACTTGCGCACATTCAGATACTGGAAAACTGCAGTGTGGTAGTCCACAGCAGAAGGGTGGACAGACAAACTGACAGACAGATGATGGACAGGCTTGAAAGAATATACAGTAACTGTTCCAGTCACATCAAGTACTAAGTAACTCCTCTGTAAAATTGCTTATTTGGTGTCTGAATTCATACTGTGTGTGGGGAGACAGTAGCACATACAGTGTGAAAAATGGCCTTATCTAGACAAAGAAGCGCTGGGTATTAAATGGTCCCTCAGCTATAACACTGAGAAGGCAGGAAAAGCTCCCACAGGGCAGACTTCCAGCTGAATGAGAGTGTGTGTGCATGGTAGGCTAATTGTCAGCATGCTGTGAGTACAATCTTGCACAAATACCGATTCACAACTACTGAGTAAAACATGATACAGAACTTTATATCAGCTTATATATATATATATATATATATATATATATATATATATATATATCTGTGCCAACAGTGATGTAACTGACCTTTTTTATATTTAACACACACACACACACTCCAACCAGTGAGTGTTTTCACTGACGAGCTGTACTGTTGAAATTGTCAATCATGTCAGCATCTCAATATACATATTCATATTAGATCATGTATTTAAATGAATTTAAACTGTGTGTCCAGGACATCTGCTGCCTAAAAGAAGAACGTCTGCATCTGAATGTAACTTATTAAAGCTGTCCAAGGTTAAGTTTGACTTTATGTTTAGAAAAGAGAAAAGGATGTTTCCTCATGGTGGACACATAAATACAATGTTACGTGGTGAAATAACGTAACACAACATAACACAACATAACGTAACATAACATTATTATTCCAGCTTCTGACAGATGTCTTTGTTGATTGTCATGTGTGCATCATTGTGAGAACATTTTGGTCATGTGGAAGTTGAGTCATGGTAATCTGACATCTTTCTTGTGATGCTGAAACATTTCTCGACTTATCCAAATATTATTTTCAGATACTTGGTTAGAGCCCTCTAATGTTCCCTACAGGGTGGTTTCTACAGTTGTCGCAAATAACACTTTTTGAGCTGCAGATGTTCTGTTATTCTGCGAATATCCAGAGCTTCAGTCTGGGGGGGTGGAGGGGTGTAACTTTGTTTGTCCACATTCTCAACCGAAAGCAAACTTGTCATCTTGTTCATGATGTAGCAGCCTTTGAAAAATGCGCTCTGATGTGTTTTAAGTGGCCAGATAAGACCAGCATGCAAAGGCAGTGTTTAAGGTAGCAGTAGTGGTTTGCTTCCACCATACAAGTGGGCTACAATGGACTTTTGTTGTGTCTCTTAAATATTGCATCTAAGTCCATTCATGCTAGTTGTTTTTCGTTAGGCTAATTTCTGACAGCATATTTGTCACTCAGCTTTTGTTTGTCATGGTTTTAAGTGTTTCCACCTTAACTGCGGTGAGTGGGAGGGATGTCAGGCTCTCAAGCTGAGAAAAAGCAAACATTTTAATAGCAAAATTGAATGAACAAATATTCAGATATCTTCATGTTTGGGTCCAGTCCAGGGGGTTTCACTCCCCACTTATCCTGCATAGGCTTGTTAGGTGGACTGTAGTGGACGTGTCTACGAAACCTCATCTGTATGAATCTATAGTTGGTGCTTAAAATTTCAAAGGCAATTGCTGAGATGTTTGAAGGCAGAGATTAATTTTAGCTTTGGGTTAGGGGCTGGCTAGAAGTTCGTTGTAGTTTGATATTTAAGGTTATGGTAAGAGGTTAGAAAATGTATTATGTTAATCAATATCTTCCCAACTATAGAAAGACCAGCATGTGTGCATGTTTAACCTACCTTGCCATGTTGACCCAGTCTCTCATAGCAGATAACTACATCCTCCCAGAGCTCCAGCTTTTCATAAATGAGCAGAGCTGAGCTGATGCAGCCAAGATCTGTTAGCAGGCCAGCCAGCTGCTTCTGTTAAGAAAGAGACAGCAACACTAACAGGATGCAACTATCCTCGTGCTCAGCATACTACAGCAACAAACTAAAAATGATAAGTCAGATCACCAAAGACATTGTGGAGGAACCAAGAATATCAGTGTAAAACTGTATGTTGATATTTTATTGAATTAACAAAATGTTGGACTTGCTGATGGCGCCAAAATTTTATTTTAATCTCAGCATTACCAAACAACACTGCTGTCCAAGGAGCTGTCACTGGAGAGGCTAAAAACAATGAAAACGACTTCTATTGTGATGTTTGGCCATCTCCAGTACTCCTACAGTTGGAAGTTTTTTATTGTTGTGAACAAAAAAGCAGTCAATCAATTATAATTTTAAAATGTACTGCATTTTAAAAATGGTCAGCAGTAATATAAAATATACTGTGGAATATGTGTTGTTATTTGGCTGAAATGTGCAAAACAAGTACGGAAAAAACTGTAAGTAAAGTATAAAAATTCCCCTTACGTCAAAGGCGTGAAATAGATTCTCATGAGAACAAAGCACAACACACATACACATAAAACAGAAACCCACCCCCAGCCATGAAAAGCCCGTCAGTGCTTTGTTGATACAGGCCATGGCTCTCCTGTGTGGAGAAAATGCATCACAGCACCTACTGCAATCCTCCACCTCAACCCACTTTCCAGTCCCCAGGCGGCAATAGAGACTCTTCAATTTCAGCTTTATTGCTGTTATCAGTTATTACATGCTGCCTGGGTGATGTCTCCTCCTGATCGCTCCCTCTCTCCCACACTCCTCCTCCTTCAATATCTTAGACAGATCAAAATATTTCTATTACTGCTTATTCTACTACTGCTCTTTTTTGTTATATTCTCAACGATATCCTGGGCTGTATTATGCTGTCTAATTTTATTTTTAAGATGCTATGAGGTTTAATAAACGTGCCATAAAATGTCATTAGTGTAGTTTTCAACAGCCCCTGTGAGACCTTTATTTTCTCCTGTTGTTTAAAAGCTATAACCTTCTGTAATAAATGTTATTCTTAGGATTACAGTGAAAACTTTTTCAGATAAATTATCCAAAAGTGAGTCATCATGCAATCAAATCTTAAAGCTTTTGGATTTATCCACATGTTGAAGCATTGTGCACAGAGCACAAACAATATAACAACAGAAAAATTCTGTTAATACACTGAGATTGTATGTGTCAGCCAACTGACAAAGTTTACAAGTATGCCTGTCCAGGTTTATGAAGGAGTCCAAGTGAACACTTGTGCCAGATATAATGAAATTCCCTCCAAGTGTTTCTGAGATTTAGCATTGATGAGAATATGACATACAAGAGGTCACAGTGACCTTGACCTTTGACCATCAAAATGTATCTAGTTCATCCTTAAGTCTAAGTGGACATTTGTACCAAATATGTATTTAAAGGGTTTAAAGAGCCATGGCTGTGTTTGAGGTGTTATACCTAATAATCATAATTTTGCACCATCACTATTACTAATTCTCTCATCTATAGAACGTAGCATTGGGTGACTGTTTGCAGAATGCAGTGTACACAGTACATACACATACTACATAGTAGCAACACGAGCAGTTCTTGACATGGATGGGCACAATTTTGTTCAAACATTTATGATCTCCAGTGAAAGTAAAGTAAAGTAAAGTAAGCCATGACTCAATCTTCAGACATAAAGTAAAGTAAATAATTTAACTGCCTTTGTTAATACTGACTTTTCCTGTTACATCATCATGAGACTGGAATTTTCACATCAGCGATCAAATATCATATAGATTAACATGAAATGATAACTAGGATGATAACTACTCGATATTGGCTTTTTTAACGATATCCGATAGTCTAACTCTTAATTTCCGATACCGATATATGCGGGGTCCCTCCTCATTAAAAAAATTAAAAACTAAATAATTTTAGGTAACTAACATCATATATCTCCTTTCATGCATACTTAACTTCAGAAATTATTGCAAGCTGTGCCAAACAAACAAAAATATCTCAAAAACTACCTCAGATTTGTCATATCTTGACTTTTTGAGAGAGAGAAGAAGAAGCTGAAGAGTTTCATGTATAATATGTGCA
>JAUYWH010000007.1:987152-999175 GCA_034779795.1 Ctenopoma multispine | reverse complement strand
TACTTTTTAAACAAGTGAGTTTTCAAATGTTTTTTAAAGGTGGTGATAGTCTCAGCCAGTCAAATGGAGCAGGGCAGATCGTTCCACCAGCCGGGGACATCTAGTTGGCACAGCTCAGTGATAACTGCTGGATGTTGAATTGAATGATTGCTAAAGGGACAACAGTGTAAAGTTACTGTATCTTGGATTAAATAAAATCTTTTTCACAACCAACCAAATAACATTATAGAGTAGAAGGCAGTGTGGTAGTTTCTTTAAGAGGGATCCTAACATATGAACTACTAAAGAATCTCATGCTGAGCTCACATGGTCACAACATTATGACACCTGCACTGTGATAAGGATGCAGCAGTGGTGAAAATAAGGTACATTATTTAATTCATTATTGATAAATGCACTTGGTGACAGAGTTCTGTGAAGCTGTTACCAACTAAGACCATGTTGTTATTGATCAACAGTGAGAGAGCAGCTTGAACAGCTAAGGTTAATACCCATGCAAGTAGTAGAAGTAGACATAAATATTGGGTTTCAAACAGAAACTGTAAGCCATTACGCTGGTCATGTGAAGATGCCTTTTACATTTATATGTCATGATCCAAAGTGCTAAAGATGCTGCTCATGAGACGTGACAAGATGTGCTTAGGCAAGTCAGAGACTTGACAGTGTCAATCTTAGAACACATCAGCCGAGCTGCAGGAGGGAGCACCAAGTCAGCAGATAATGCTGCATCTTCAGCATCAGGACAGCAGATGTAAGCCAAAATACTGCATGTTCAACAAGCCACGTATCAGTTTTCAGTCTAACAACTGACTTAACTGTTTGTCCACTGTAAGAGGCCTTTAGCCCTTTGTCAAAGAATAATTTCTTTGAGTGGACATGAGAGCACTGTATGAGAAAGCAGACAGTTGACTTCACCTACTTTCTAGTGAATGACTAACAAACTGAGAAATATAGCAGAACATATGTGCAACAGTGTATATTCACAGCTGTGGATCTGTGTCTAATTCAGCAATCAAGACAGGACTTCACCAGGGTGAACATGGAAGGTGTAAAATAAGATGTAAACACCATTAATACATCTCAGAATCAGAAAGACCACATCAGCAAAAAAAACAACAAAACAAAACATGTTCAAATTAGAATTACTGCATGGTGGTTAAAGGCCAATCAGTCAAGCATGTGTATCCATAGTCCAATCAATTAATCTGCCAGTCCATAGTTGTTGGTTGGTAGTTGGTTTTCCTGAGATATTTCAAGGTCACACCAACCTTGATCTTGACATTTTACCCCAAAATGTAGTAAGTTAATCCTTAGGTACAACTGTGTTTATGCAAAATTTAAAGAAATCCCGTCATCCTAAAAACCTCCCAGAGTGTTTCTGATTCTGATATTGCATTCACAAGAATGTGAACAAATGGAAAACAAGAATCGGATGAACATGAGGTGACTGTGACCTTGATTTCTAGCCACTAAAATCTACCTCAAGACCAGTGTTAATGCAGCATAATAATAATCAAAGCTAACTGTGTGATAACAATGACAACTGATTCCTGCAATCTGAAAAAGAGACAAACATCTGTCCATCAAAAACATGCACTTCACAATAATTCAAAAGATCCTGTTAGACTTCTTCTCTGTACATTTGACTTGACTTATTGTAACATTCCTGTAACAATTTCTACACAGCTCTGGTTTCAAGTCTGACTTGAATGTATCCACATTTTTAAACAGACTACGGGACATATTACATACCCATAATAAAGCACTATGTGTAAATGCCAGCAAAGAGGGGAGACTACCGACTTTTTCATTCATCATCTTTTCATGGCTGTTTTTCCTCTTTGTGTCAATGTTTATCTGAGTTAGGGGCTTAAAGGTGCTAAAAGGCCAGTGGTGAGAAAAGCTGATGTCCCTTCACAAAACTCTGCATCACATGACACTATATTGGCTTCAGAAATAATTGAGATCTCACTTTTTTTGTATATTGAATTGTGACATTTTGAAGTGACAAAATTATTGTTTTCTCCCATCAACAAGTCACAATGAGAACATCAGAACAGATTTTCTACTGTGCAATCTGTCTGTTTTTCTCATCACTTCACTCGTGGCCCCTCTGCTCATTGTTAACAAACATGACTTGCTGACAGACAGCCAGTATGGGTTCAGAAATAGTAGGTCAATAGCTTTAGCATTGACTGATCTAATAGAAGAAATAACAGAATGTACTGATAATAAGGAGTATGCAATCAGGCTGTTTTTAGATGTAAAGAAAGCATTTGACACAGTCAACCGTGACATATTAATAAGGAAAACTTCAGTGGTATAGTATTGGAATGGATAAAAAGCTATATATTTAATTGGCAACAACAAATAAATCAGCATAAATCTGGATTAATGAATTTTGTATGTGGGGTAGCCTAAGGATCTATATTGGGGCCAAAACTGTTTATTATGTATATAAATGATATTTGCAATGTATAACAGATATTTAAATTTGTATTATTTGCAGATGGTACAAATATCTTCTGTTCTGGTGTGGAACTGCAACAGGTCTTGGAGATGATCAAAAAGGAAATAAATAAATAAAAAAAGTCGTTTGATTAAAAAAAATTGTCATTAATTTTAGAGAAAACAAAATGTATGTTATTTGGAAACCACAAGAAATATAATGAAGTAGATATAAGTATTGATGAAGTGTATATTGAAAGAGTAAATGAAATTAAATTTCTTGGTGTGATCCTAGACAACAAAATCTGTTGAAAACAACACATTAAATATGTCAGAGGGAAGTTGGCAAGAGGTACTGCCGTCCTGGGGTAAACTAAGCATATCTTTAACCAGAAAGTACTTTATATATTATACAACACATTACTACTACCATATCTGAGTTATTGTGTAGAGGTCTGGGAAAACACATACAAAAGTAACACACAAACAATAAATATAGTGCAGAAAAGGGCTATAAGATTAATAAATAACGCAGGATATAAGGACCACACAAATTAACTTTTTACTAAAACACGGGCTAGAAAAATCTCAGATTTGGTTCGATTTAAAACAAAAGGTATATATAAAGCAAGAAATAACTTACTACCAAATAAAATACAGAAGTTGTTCACAGAGAGAGATGGGGGATACAACTTAAGAAGAATTTAAAAATGCATAGTGCTAGAACAACGTTATAAAGTATGTGTATCTCAATAGCAGAGGTTAAATTATGGAACAGTCTAGAAGAGGAAATAAAAGAAAGTAAAAACATAAATAAGTATAAAGATGAAGAACACGGTTTAACCCAGGACAGTAATAATAGAAAATTGATGAGCCATTTTGCTTTGTTTCTTTTGTGAAGACGTCATTTTGCCTATTTCATTTTTGATTTTTTTGAAAGAAATCATGGTGTTTTGGCTGTTTTGGCTTGTTTTGTTAGTTTTTTTGTTTGGTTTGGTTCAGTCTTGTATTTCCTAAGTAAGTGATATACAGTATCATATGAAAGGGGTAGGACCATATAAGTATATACTTCCACCTACTCCCAATTTCATAAAGAAGAATGAATTGTGTTTTGAAATTATGATAAAAGTGAATATGT
The DNA here is from genome assembly GCA_034779795.1 of Ctenopoma multispine. NCBI lineage: Eukaryota > Metazoa > Chordata > Actinopteri > Anabantiformes > Anabantidae > Ctenopoma > Ctenopoma multispine. The sequence goes on along the minus strand of JAUYWH010000007.1, from coordinate 995,589 downwards.
TTGAAATAAAAACTACTACTACTGTGCTCCTCTCCTTCCGTTTCTCTTTCTTGACATTTTTGGAATAAGCATACTTTGGAAGAGCAGGTTGAAAAATTACCCTTTTCTCCAGCGCTATCATTCTCACCATGGACCATTTAAAGGATTTTAACAAAAATCTAAAACCTGTGGATACACCAGTGGTCAGCCATTAATAGGGGTGATCTTTGATATTTCTAATTAATCGGAACTGGCTTTTGCCTGCGCTAATGTTAACTGAAGAATAAAAAATGTCTGCAGACACATCGGCAGCCTACACTGGGAGCATTTCAGAGAGCAGGCAGCAGCCAGGAGAAGAGGGGGAGCTCAGCTAAGCTCAGAGTTTACTAGCTTATGACTAATCCTTGTTACATTTGACTTGTACACGTTAAATGGAAAATAGTTCATTAAAATACCTTTTAAACACACACAGGACAACAATTTTCATTTCATGAAATTGTTTAGTGTAATAGTCTTATTATTAAACTGGTGTATTTTATCTGATGCAAAAAGAGAAAAAACAACATCTCGGCATGTTGCTCTCTAAAGAATCAGCATTGCCATTGGCCACTGAAAAATCCACATCAGTCAACCAGTAGTAGAGACTGCTTTGGTCAGCAGTGTCCATGTGCTGGCTCATAGTGAAGACAAGGCTTCAAACTTAAGGTTTGCAAATCTCTCCAGAGCAGACTGGCAGCACAGGCAGAGAAAGACAGGTTGATAGACATAACAGAGATGCTGTTCATAATGTAAACAATATGATAATAAAAAATATATACAGTACATAACATATTTGAATCTTGAATTTAGACACATTTTACATTTTTGTTGGTCTTTAGTCATGTTATATTATTGGACAACAAGCAGGCACTGATGTGTCTGTATCAGCTCTCAGCTCTCGTCCCGCACAAGTGCTCTTAGAAAAATCCAATGAGAAACCTGGTTAAATGTATAGAGTCTTAAGGAGAAATCTACCTGGGGAAATCTGGAATAGTAAATAGGTGACTACAACCTGCTTACTTAAATGCATGTCAAATTTGTTTGCTTGCTTTACCTTAAACATATTAATGACACTTAAAAGCATTTCCTCCTCCCATCTCTCCACACATTCATAATAAAAAAATATGATTTTTTAGATGCATTTAAAAAGTGCTCTCTTTTTTTTGTTAAACTATGGAATACATCTGGTTTGTTGGCTGGAGCACCCAGAGCCCCTCACTATATATAACCTCACTATACTATAATCCACTGATTCCTACCTCTTTGAAGCATGGTGAGGGGTTGCGCATCTGCTCCAGCATGGCCCATTTGACAGTGGCCTGCCGGATGTTACCGTCATATTCCCGTGAGCTCTGGGTGCCACTGGGAGTTCCACGGGAGCGTTCATACCCTGGTTCATTGAAGTAAGGCTCAGCCACCAGAATGAGGGACTGCACCGACACTAGCACCTATAGCACAAAATTAACAGAAAATAGGAGATGGAAATACACTTTCTGAAATCATATTAATAATAACATCCAATTTAATCCACATAATACTATAAAGACATGATGATTATGTATCTCTATGTAACGAAGTTGCAAATTCACTTTGAAATATTTGACAATCAGGTTAACAACAAGCACATAAATGATGTAAAGGGTAGTCATGTTCAGTTTCCAGGATGAAAACCAAATTTTAATACCATAATTTTTTCCAACTATTTGGGCATAATCCTGATTTACTAGTCTGTCTGATCCTCTGTGTCCACGAAATGCAAAGCCTCTGAAATGATCTTGAGAGTGGTGGACACTTAGGAGAGAGTCAGACAAAAGCACAGAATATTTTGGCCTCATAAATATATATCTTTCAATATATCTTTATTAACAGCTCAATTATTGTGATGGTCTGTCTCAAGGAGACTATAGAGCGTCCTCTCACATCACTCTGTCTGTTCCAAGCCACTCCATTACTAACAATGACGATCCCGGTCTTGGAGGGTTGCCTGCTGGCCCCAGCCAAGCTTGAGCTGGATGAACTTGAAAATGCTACATCAAACAGATACAAATGACCTTCAGCTGGTGCGATCTTCAACTGGGCTGCCTGAATTCAAATACGATATCAACACCAGTTGATGGTCGCTTGATTCTGGCCCACTCCCCTTCTCTCCTATTCACCAACGCCTTCATTTCCATTATTGATCCGCTGCACGCTAACTGGAATGATAATCAATGGAGACATCTCTATGCACTGTCTAACCCTGCAAATGAGGGGAATTATTAAAAAAAATAAATGAGGAGAGATCTCTTTCCAAGGCCTCTGGCTCCCTTGTAGTGAGATCGATATATATAGAAAATGAATGCAAATGTGTGCATGACAAACAGCCAGAGCACCACTTTCGATACTTAGTTGTACCTTAATACTACACATTACCTAGTGCACAGTCTTTCCCCTAAGGCTTTTGGTGATGAAAACACCAATAAATAAGTCTCTACAAAAAGCCTAGTTAGCACAAAGATTCTCATATGCATTAATAACATTTATGGTTATTGGTGACACACCACAAGTCTCATTCTAACCAGACTGCCTGAAAGAAACTGCACTTAAAATGAGCTTTTTCACTGCATGTGTTGTACAGCCTTTAAAAGTACATGAGTTTTAAAGTAAAAACTGCGTGAACCAGATTTTTTTAATACAAAGCTTAAAAGGACAAAGTGACAATGGTCTCCTCAGTCAAGTCTAAAAACAGATAGTGTCTGGGCTGAAGCCAACTAATTCTAACTTCACCATGAGTGATGTGTGTGTGTGCTGGCGTGGCCGGGAGGTTCAAATGATACTGTGAGTGGTTTGATTAACACCCACACAGTGTCACCAAAGCAAAATAATAACTTAAGAATCCCTCATGTGAGCTGTCCCTGGGTGGTGCAGACAGGTCATCGTCATGACTGATCTTTAGCTCACCTGTAAAAAGCTTGAGGTCTGTGGGTTCCATTTCTCCTCTGGTCTCCCATGCCACGTGTTGAGGATACTTAAACATACCTGATTAAAACACACAAACAACAACAACAGAAGTCAATCTCAGCAAAGTGGAATACGCCCCATACATAGCAATGTAAAGTGCCACACAACCATTGACTTGAGTCAGACTGGAGACAGGACAGTCAGGTCAAAACCCTTTTGATAACTGTATCCTGAGGTATTTATATAATCAGTATTCCTAAAACTAATCTAAGCCTTTCAGTGATCACAGAGTCAAACATACAACCCAAATTCCAGAGAATAGGTAAAATATTAAAGACGTATTTGATTGAAAATAGTACAACACAGTTCTTGAGGTTTCCTGCCCTTTTTGAGGGTCTTAACATCAGGTGGTATTTTGATTTCAGTTGATATAATATAATTTTCTTATATTAATCAATTTGCTTTTATGCTGATGTGCAGCACCTTGAAGTGTGTATGAAATACAAATAAATACTATTTTGACTTGCATATCAAATGTTCAACTCAGACACTGTATTGTTTTTAGAATTTAAATCAATGCCAGCAGCATGTTTCAAAAATATGGGATGGGCAACAAAGACTAGACAAGTTGTTCAATGCTAATAAAACATCTGCTGGAACATTTGACATGTAATTGGTTTAACTGGCAAGGGGTCAGCGTCATGACTGTGAATAAAAAGAGCATCTCAGAGAGGCTGAGTCTTTTAGATGCAAGGATGGGGCAAGGTTCACCACTCGGTAAGACTGCAAACACAACTAGAAAGAATAATCCTTCTCAGCATACAATTGCAAAGACCTGGGGTATTTCATCATCCTTGGTTAATAATATCATTATAAGAGTTGGAGAATCCACACAAATCTGTAAGTAATGGACAAGGCTATAATAGCGATAATAAATGTTTGAGATCTGTAGTGGAAATCACTGCATAGACTCAGATGGATGGGGGTGAAGTATAAAACTGTGCTGTGGTCTGCAGAGTTGAATGGATGAATATGGATAACTTATACATCTGTGAAGGCAACATTAATGCTGAATGGTTTCAGAGCAACTTAGGCTGCCATTCAAACACCAGCTTTTTCAGGCCCTGTTTATTTCAGCGACATAATGCCAAAGCACATTCTGCATGTATTACAGATTAGCCTGCAGTCCAGACCTGTCACCCACTGAAAACATCTGGTGCATTACAATGAAATACATAAAGAATTTCAAATGAGTAGCTGAAATCCTATATCAAGAAAAAGAAAAGAGGAGATGCAGCACAGTGGTAAACATGCCCCTGGCCCAGCTTTTGTATGTTGCAGACATCACATACAAAATGAGCAGAAATTTAAAAATGGAAAAAAAAATTTATAAAATTTGCCCTCTAGATTATTTTCAATCTAATAAGTTTACAATGGTTTGCAAATCCCTGAATTCTGTTTTCATTTACAGTTATAGTACACTTTTTTTTTAGAAATAGGTAAATTGTATTACATTATATTAGACTCATTTAGGACAATAATGTAGGTATGTACAAAATGGATGAGAAATTCCATTGTTCATTAGATAAAAACCTTTTTGTTCATATTCCATATATATATACACATATTCAATTTATCTGTGCTTGCTACCTATGCTTGTGAATCAGAGCTACCTCTGACCACTTTTATGATGCAGTTTGAAACTAACGCTTCGCTTATCACTCTACACAACTAAAGACCAACTGAATTTTACCCCATTGATGTGTGAAGCCCTGGGTATTTCTTATACCAGCTGTCTGGGCCCATTATGGAAATACATGTGGACTGTCAGCAGTTGCCTAATGAGGTGTAGCAGACAGGCTGAGCTTCAGCACCTTGACCCCAACTCCTCAGTGGAAGGTAGCCAGGGCCACAGTGGAAGAGCTATACATATTCTACCATGTCTGAAGGAAGCTCTGAGGGATGTCTCCTTGCAAATCTTAACTCTAAGTAAAAACTGGATGTGTGACAGGACTTGGGAAGGTCTTCATATATACACTAGGTTTATTTGACACTTCTACACCAATTGGGGCCTGATGGAGAACCAGGCAGCTTCATTTTATCTTACACACTAAAAGTTCAGTGCAGCTGTTTGAGTTGGAGCACAGGTCAGTACATGCTTTAGCTAGACATGTCACACTGTTACTTTGAGAAATGCTATCATTTTGATTATTTTATGACGAAATTACAGTTGTGTGTATAAAAGTCATAGAGAAGAATGTCAGTAATTAGGGATACTATACTGGACTATACCTAAATCCTTTTTTAACTTTATTCTCTTTTATCATTTAGTCAAATAAAATTTCATTTTCTATTTTAATGCCCATGGTAAATGGACCATTTATAGTGCTCTTCTACCTTAATGGACAATACATTTCTACACCTCTCCCTCTCACCATTCAAAGACTCACACACTAATAGCTGACATGCAAGACACTGGTGCCTCTGACCAGTGCTGTCCCTGTGACAGTCTTCTTCAAGTCATGGGAAGAAGGAGTAGGTATGAAGCAAACATAAAAATTTAGCCCAGGTACGGAAATCTTAGCCAGAAACCAAAGCAGTGGAATTGTGGTCTCGGATTGGTCCATTTCATATATCGCAGAGTGGTTTTGACAGTCGACTGTTCATAGTTATACTTAGGAGTTTTTATTTTGAAATATTTACTTTTAAGTGTTGGCTTATATTCAGACATACTTTTTTTACGTGTTAAAAAGAAGAAAATACTCCATTATGTTTGAACTCACTTTGCCATCATTGTAGAGGTTGGGGTTAAAGCGCACACTGTGTCCACCAGTAGTCTCTAGGTTGACGAGTGGAGGTGAATTGGGATAGTCTTGAGGAAAATACACATCAAACTCGAAGCAGCCATTGGCGTATGGGGTGTCAGCTGGGCCTGTAATCAGGACCTGTGAATACAAAGTGGGTAGAGGCTTTAAAAAACATAGCCTGGATAAGACTTATTAATCACACAGTGAAAGAGGGATGATTACAAAGGTGGGTACACTGATAAGAGTAAATATGTATTAAACAAAGGGCAAATGACAAAATATTCATGAAGAAAGTGTGTTGACTTGAGGCACAACAGTGTAATTAACAAACAGGATAAAAGGTGAAATTAGAGAAACAGACCACTTTTATCTACAATACTTACACTAAAGCTGCAATAAGAACCTGAACATAATCACCAGTAATATCAAATGTTAGAAGTCTATTCTATCAATTAATTACTAGATAGACTTCAAAGATTTAAGAATTATTTTATTCTATTCATAACGTGCACTGAGAAATGACACCTGGTTCATGATTTCTAAAGGCAGAAGTTTATAAGGCAGTGGACTCTATGACTTAATCACCACACAAATATAAGGTTTACAGATCTTGAAGCAGATTAGTATGTACTACTGTATCTGTAACTAATTACACGTCTAAAGATTCAGGCAAATATTTTACAAATTGTGACATGGTGCGTTTGTATTTAAGTAAGATCAGTGAATAAAATACCTCTCTTCTCCACCACACCCTGCTTATATTGAGTCTTCCTCCTGCTCTCTTGCCAATAAAAAGACCTACAGTACTCTGGAGTCACTTTAACTGGCTGTGACCAAAACTAATCTGTACGCGCGACTTGACACAATTTTAGTCTTAATGAAGGACGGATGTGGGCAGAGTCTAATGGGAGAACGGCTCACGTCATTTTAGTCCTAGTGTGACGTAATTCTGCTAATAAAATTAGGTTTACAGGACTTAAGGCAGTAATAAAATAAAAGATTTCTATACAAGGTGTCTACTGTTAAATTGCTCATATGTCAGGAACCACTCTCACTGTACCACTAGTTCTAATGAGGCACAGCGTGTGGAAATCTAAGGAGAGCTGGAGAGTCCAAAAGAAATGGAGGAAGCTATCATTTAAAACTCTTCCACAAAGGAGCAATGGTTTCTGTAGTCTGAGTAGTGCAGTCAGGATTTTGAACTGACATGGTTGAGCTGGACCCTGCTCATTCATTAAGTTTATTTTGACCGAGCACTGAAAACCAAAGTCAAGTAACTCTTATGCAGAAGCATTTAAATGCTGAAAGCCACTGTTACAGTAACATAAAGTAGGTGCTATAGAAGGATGTACTGACTCCAACAGTATATAGATTGTGAGCTTTCCACTCCACCAAGCTCCTTCTCTTTCTGCTGATGCTGCTCCTTTGCTTTTACAAGCTAATCTTGGTAGATTATGTCAAAAATGGCCACATTGGGTCAATTTCTCGAGTTACAGTATTATTTCTTTACACTAATGTGTCTGTGCACTGATGTTCTTGTGTTTCTATTTGGATTCTTGACTTTGTTATTGTTATGCTGCTGTCTTTATTTAGACTGTTCCTTTGCCAAAACTGAGCTGAACAAGTGAGGATGTTGACATTTAGCAAAGGAGACTCTGCCATTAATCAACGTGTGGGGTGAGAGTCACTTATTAAATGTCACTGGGGGAATGAGTAGGAGCCGTCGATGACAAGTCATATAGTAAAAACACCAGAGGCAGTAACACAGTATACAACAGCCTTATGGAAGACACAAGTGTTCATTCAGTGTTACTTAGTTATCAAACCAGTGTTTTATTTAATCACATCCCCTTAGAAACAAAACAGTACTGTAACAATGATTTTTATTATTGTTGTGGTTCCAGACCATCTCAAAAGTTTGCACTGGAGTCCAGCGTAAGATAGTTGAGAAGAAACTGTGAAAAGTGAAACTTTACCTTCATGATGTCGAGTCTCTCATCATCACAGCGGACGAAGACGCTGGAAGAGGATGACAGGGGCAGAGAGGTGGACAGGGTGACGGCCTCCTGGGCAAGGCGGCGGGATCTAGCTGCGCTGTTTGTATCGCTGGCATTCTTCACCTGAGACATGTAGTGGTAGTTGACTTTGAACATAAGCTTCCCATCCTCATCCTCTGAGACCATTTCAAAAGTGTCTGGACAAAGAGGAGACAAGATAAGATAAGATAAATCTTTATTAGTCCCACAAGTAGGATATTTGCATTGTTACGGCAGTACAAGGGTAAGAGCAGCAGAGCAATACACAAGGTATAATAAATATATACACCCTTTCATCATTTTCTAAATTAATTTTGACCATACTGAATATAGTCCCGAGTTAAGGTCATACCACAAGTAAGAAAGGACACATTAATATATGTGGTACTGAGCAGGCATTGCTGTGCTCATGCATATGTTTGAAAGAGTTCTCTTCAGATTCCAACAGTATGAGTAGATTTTCTTCTGTCTGACTTTAGATCACTTGTCAGTGGGCAACATGCTCTCATCTCAGTAATATTGATGGACAAACATACACAGTGGCATGCTATTATTAGCTATTGAATTTCCCGGAGGAACCTTCCCGAGGGATTAATAAAGTATCTATCTATCTATCTATCTATCTATCTATCTATC
>JAUYWH010000007.1:970074-987052 GCA_034779795.1 Ctenopoma multispine | reverse complement strand
TATCTATCTATCTATCTATCTATCTATCTATCTATCTATCTATCTATCTATCTATCTATCTATCTATCTATCTATTGCCAGTCGTCTTTTTTCCTTAATACCATTTTAAAGCTATGTTTTTATATTTACCTTAATTATAAAGTAATTTTGGAATTACTAGATGATTAACCAGCATGCTAGCTGGCAGTTATACTTAGAGTAGCAGACTAAAACATTTTTAAGCTTTACTTTGGCTTGTTCCTATTCAAACTGGTGTGAGGTAAAATTAAGACTACTGTCTTGTTACAGAGCTTGTTACATTTTAGCTCTGTCTTCAGTTTTTCTGTCTGCACGCTGACAACACCGTTTACACTCAAGTCACTTACGATTACCTCAGACATTAAAAGTGCTTACAAAATTCATTGTAACATAGCAAAACAAGTGTAATTAATCATGACATGGGCGAGTGGAGAGTGATGGACAGGACAAATTGATGAGCAGGATGGGAACTGAGTCTGAGTCTGCTTTCATTGCAGAGTTCTGTCACAAAGGCGTTGTATATATATATATTTATGTATATATAAGTATACTAATAACATATTTATAATAAACTCACCAAATTGTAGCTTCTTCATGGCTGCTACGTATTTTTCCTCTAGAGAGCGCAGGATGGACAGCGGCTTGGGCCGGCTGGACGCCTTCCTTGAAGACTCCACCAACTTCCTCTCTGGTAAGAAGGTGGTGTTAAGTATGGAAAGAAAAAATAGTTAGGAGCCTTCCCTTGAGCCTGAAAGGCCAGTCTGCCACTGAGCTATTTATCAGGAAAGTCACCTTAACAACTGGCCTCAATCTGTGCACTGATCTTTGTCAAAGTCACACACAAATAGACAGCCACGGTGGAAATTAAAGTACCTAGATAACCTGCCATGTATGTTGTCAGTAAATTACATATCATAAAGACCTTCATGTAGCTAGAAAACATAATCCAGCTTTAACTAAAGTGGCTTCATTCAAGATCAATCAGGTTACCAGAAGTACAATGTATGGAAATGTAAGACCTGTGTGTAAGAGCACAACAGCGTAACATCATTATTTATTTGGACTGTTCGCTTAGGACAGGTATATCAGTGCTTTAGAGAAATATGTCTACTCCTCAAACAATACTACCCTGGTCTTCTTACAGCCACTGTACTAATTAAAATGATTATACATGTACATCTGTCAAGCTCTTCGTGTTGCAAGCTCTATACTGCAAAACTCCATATGACATGTAATTGCTGAAGCCTTTATCATATGCATTTCTTTATGAGAAGTGACATGACATTGATCTTTATCCATATCCTCTACTCCACATACATACTTACAACACATCTAATGGCCAACTTAGGTGGTGCATAAGTCATCAGGAAGATGGTCATTTATGTGGACTGAGCATAAAGATTCTCTAGCTCTAGGGAGCTGGAAGAAATGGCTTGGTGGAGCATAATTAATATTGTGTATTGTGTAGCAACAAGATAATGGGGGAGGTGTAATGCTTCATCATGTAGTGGACATATTATTGATGGCACATTCTTTCTCAAGGTGACTAATGGCCAGCTACAGTAGAAGAGTTTCCTTTTTTCCATTTATATCCTCATGTCCAGGAACAAGTTAAGATGTGTACATTGCCCTTTACAATTCTTCAAAGTGTAATTCTTAGGACATAGCTTGGAGAAATGGTCTATCTTCTCCACAGGGTAAGAACCCTCAGAAAAGATGTCAAGGACTGTGGAGCAATTTTAGAAACAATCTGAGTGTACAGTCCATCAATAACTTCACACAAATTCACACAGATCATATTAGAAGAAGATTTAGGCAATATAAACAGGGAAATTAGACCTATAGCTTTGGGGTGCTGGGTCAAGTTAAACTTAAAAAACAGCTTCTGTGAAAACAATTTAATTGTTGTGTTGCAGTTAATCACAGATGGAGTGATCAGACCTTTTGGTATGCTAAACTTAGAGACCCATTTCCTTGTCCTTCTACCAAGAGGGCAGGACACAGACAACCGATGAGAATGCGGAGGAAAAATAGAGAGAGGGGGGAGAGCTGGGACCTGCTGAAATAATTCAGATCAAATTGAGAAAAGGGAAATGAAAAAATACTGGATGTCAGCCAACAAAGGCTTGAAGTCAGGGCAAGAGCGGAGATGCAAAGAATAGTAAGACGTAGTTTGTTGTATGCATGTTACAGCTTGCTCCAAATCCCATTAATTCTACATGTGCTGATGGAATTCTGCTACACATTTTGTTCTGTATTTGTACTATATGGAAGAATTATTCTGTTCTGGTGTTTTTGACCTTTGACAATTGTAATTTTTAACCTTCTAATCAATAGTTTGCTGTTAATTTGCCCCTTGGGGAACAGCATGTGTGTTGTACATACCCTGGTTAGCCTGACGTAGGCTCGTAGTAGCAGAATAGACTATCTCGGCTGTCTTCTGGATGTCAGGAACCAGTAGAGTCAAACCCTCAGGCTCTGGATCTGATGTATCAGTCTTCACCACCCCTTTACTCTTATCTTTCTTTGACCTGGAACAAAGATACATTCACTCAAAGTGGAGTACTGGGTGCTGTATGATAGCTATACTCTGTATGTCAAATTTAAACCATCAAGTCACCAAAAGACTGTAGCATTATTTTGCAATTATATCACACATTCTAGCATGTCAGAACCAATGCTGGGACACAGTGGAAAAACCAGCTAGCGTGACTGTACCTGTGATTTTGCTTGATTAAGATACTATGCTCTTACACCTTTCGTCAGTCATTTCTCTACATATATAGAAATATATCTACATTAATAACTTAATAATCATGATTTAGATTTGATTTTAAACACAGGATTTGTCTGCTGTGCAGTTCCATACTGGACAAATGTCTCGCTTACGAATAGCTCAGCTTAAGTAGTAAATGAGTATAACTGTGTGGAGAGTGGATGCTTTAGGTGCTGCAGTGTTCCCCTCCATTACAGGGGCTGACAGAGTTTACTGTGATAGTTTGTGTATTAACACTGTGCTTGAAATTATTTATTACTGCATTAATAATTTAATGAGAACTGCTAAACAGTCAACTCGTACCTTTTTAACCCAACCATTTTTAAACCATTTTTAAAATTAAGCCTCATGAAATTCTATCACTTTCTCCAACTCACCTGAGGCGATTGGTGTATGTGTCCACGCATGTCTTCATCTTGGCCAGTAACATTCCAACAGAGGTCTGTCCCTCAGAGCGTTCTTCATCCTCCTCTTCCTCATCCTGCCCCGGGTCTCCAGACAGAGGTAGCAGCAGGGGGACCAGGGCTGCACAGGTGGAAATGGCCCTCAGCAGCTCCAGAAGTGCCCGATACAAAGGCACATGACGTGCCATATCCAGAACTGCAGATAAACGAGGAGGATATGCAGTGGTCAAAAGACACAGGCACCAATATACTGATTGAATTTAAATTCACATCCTGAATCTATTGATTTCAATTGTTTTTGATTCAACTAAATATTAAAAGGCAGCTGTGACTCGCCACAAAGTAGCTAAGACAGTGGAAGAGTAAACAGATTCTGATCCTTGGAATAACCTTTGCAAACCCTGATGAAAAAGAATTTATATGAGCAATGTAGAAACAAATGTTAAAAAGTGTCTAAAACAAAATGAAAAACTATTTTAAAAGTGTTATTAAAAAAGTGTGGGGTTAGTTGCATCAGATCAAATCAAATAAAGGGCCTGTTGAGATTGAAAAAAGTGTCAACAGGCTGACCATTTAAGCTATAGCATTTTCTGAGAGGGGCTCTTTAGTGTGTGTTGAGGCTCTTGTGTATCCATTTGCTTGCCTTGAAGTGTCAGTCTCAAAATACATAGAACAGCTCTTGTTTGTGGCTCCCAGACTGTTTTACATTTATATTGAAATTCGCAGATCCCCACTGTCCTCCTCTGAAAGTCTGCAAAACACTGACCTCCCAGAGCTTTAATCTGCTTTCAAATCCTTTAACCTGTGTTTCTGAATGGCACCTAGTATGAAATCCCAATCCCTTTTAGATATAGCTAGGTAATTACTCTGAGCATTTGTGTGCAAGGATTTCTCTTTCAGCTCGACGCCAATGTCAGCTTTGTTTTTCACATTTGTGGCCAATAAATGCCAAACAGTGAAAGAGAAAAAATAAAAAGGCAACATATCCACTACATCCAGTGTTTTTCAGATACACAGCAAAGGGACAATGCAGGAGGAAAGATGCAAACATGTAAACATGATTGTTGCATTTAAAATTATCAGCTCAACCTCACTAATTCTTATGTTTCTGCTTCTTTAATTCATAATTGCATCACGCAGAAACATCTGAAAAAGATGTAATGATTTGTAAATTGTGCTTACAATTGTCATTCAAGTTCAAATGGCAGCAGTATGATTCAGCTTAATTACTATAAATCTCAATACCCTGTCAGGACACCCATATTACCCAATAGTGTGTGTGTGTGTGTGTGTATAAAATGAAAAACAGGTCTATACATTTCATCATATAAAAACAGACCACTTCATAATCAAAGCTTTGAATTATTTAAATTTTAATTATCAAAAGGTTACTGGTATACCTACTCACATATTCCAGGTGTTTTCTCTACTCCTTTTTTCCATCTTAATGACAATGGAGTAATTACAAGGTTGCCATGGTGGCCCTACGTATGTTAAGAATTAGGATTATGTTATTACTTAATGATATGAATCATCAACCTGCAATTGCCATGACAATAAAGTAATTATCCCAGTATACAATTGCTATAACAACTGGTATAACATACACTGGATTTTTTGTACATATACTCAAATTTCACCCATGGAAACTCCATCACCAAGTGGAAGCTGGAACTCTTTGTGCAGGGGAAGAGTCTGATTCTGTTCGCAGCAACAGGACAAGCAGCAGCAAAAAGAAGCTGAACATCCATCACAGCTATGACGATCTTCACTGCTGACCCGCAGTCATCGCAGTGCTACAAACAGCAAGCCTCCACTCGTTTTGATTTAAGGCCTTCTGGGGGCTGTTCTGAGATGGGTGCTGTGAGTAGCAGTGTTGCACGCTCAGGCTGATTAACAGTTAATGGGGCCCGCAGACCTGAACAGGAGTGCTTGCAATGAATTACTGACGGACGTGTGCAAGAGCTGCTTGAAATAACAGTGTTACTTTTAATGGCTCCCTGGTTGCTCATGTAGCCTTACCTCGTGTCAAATCAACTGCCTCAACAAAATAGTGGGTCAGGAAGTTGTATTTAAATCCAGTCTGAATCAGGAAACACATAAGCAACATTGTGTATATATTCGGATAAATGTGTAAGATCGGGATTTTCTAATATCCTCTACAGAAACACACAAAATTGTGAAGTAACCTACAGAGTACTACTAAGAACACACATGGAGCTGAGTAACGGGTCCAACTTCAGCCCTCAGCTGGTTCAAACAAAACAACTGTGTAGTCAGAGATGACTGCTAGACTTTGGAAACTGAAGTCTGTAATCTAACAAATTATGAGTTCTAAGCAAAAAATGTTCTGTTGAGCTGTCTAAACCTGGAAATATTCTTTCACTAATAATAGGAACATCACCTCTCACAGATCCCTTTTACTTCTTTGTTAGATAAACCTGAGAACTCATTTTGGTTGCGTTCACAGATGGTGATGCCTTGTTGAGCCTTAGGTAACTGGTCTAACTTAAACCTCAATCATCCTCTTTTTGGTTTTACATTGACAAACCCATCGCATCCTGGATTTTCCATGTCTGAGAAGTTTAAACTCTGCAACAGTCAACCAAAGGCAATGCTGTACTGCTTTCCAAACAAATGCCAAACAGAAAAATTCTAATTAACCCCAAAACCCTTTTGTCCGCTCATGGCTCCTGCCTTACTATTCATCCAATTTAGTGCCTACTGTGCCCCACAGTCCCTTCTTAAGATAGGAAGAATCCTGATAATTATCACAGACAGACTGACATTTGGTATTTGGAAGGAGTATTTAAATTTAAGGGAGTAGGTTGTTGATACAGGAATAAGAGATATTAAAAAGGGAACTTGTTTAGAAATAGACAGTCCTGTGTTGTGCATTACTTAAGATGGTGGCATAGCAGGGTTAAGTGAGGAAGCCTGTGATCCGATCCAAGACACAACACCAGCCTATCAGCTGTCTAACAGCTGATAGGCTGGTGTTGTGTCTTGGAGTCAGTACTGTATAGTGTGACGGAATCCATGCTGCTACCGCATTACATATGAAACTCCTAGATGAATGAGTACAACAATGAAGCTTACCTTTAATTGGTCAATAGCATTAGACCAAATGAATGACAGTGTTGCTCCATGTCTGCTAGAAGCATAAATAGGCAACTATTATGGAGCTTTGGGAGAACAGTCTATTGCAGAGTATTTCTGTATGACTACCAAAGGGAAGAAGCATGCGGGTCACACCGAGTGGGTGGCTAATACTCTGAGTCAAGCTCATGGCTGGACAGTGTCAGGTCTTCCTGAGCCCTCTAGGGCAATTGAACAGGGGAGAGAGGTAGTAAGACTCTGACATGTTTCTGCCAACACATAGTCTGCCTCAGTGGACACTGTAGATAATGTGCATCAAAGCAAGACCATGTGGAACAACCAGAAAAAAGTGGCCTGAAGCTCTGTGCCATTTTAAAGTACAGAAAGAACAGCAGCTGAATTTTTGTGCACAAAAGAATCCTATTATGAACCAACATACTCAAGTAACTTACTTTTTGCTTGACATACACTGTGTGCTCAACTGTGATAGAAAACACAAGCTGTATGGAATAAAAGACTTACTGTGTTTCCCCTACCATTATACAAGGGGGACGCCCCGCCTCCCCAACGGCACCACCTGCCCCCCCAAGACACTCATGTAAATTGTATTTAATTAGATTTTCTGTACATCGCCATCGCACATTAGAAGTTATTACAGGTTCCCTTTCCTGTAGAACAGGTCTGTATGTTGTTCTTTTATTAAACTAACTAAACAGCCTCATGTTATTTTGTCTTCTTGACTGTTTCATCTCTGTCTCTGTGTCGCGTGCAGCGATGTAATGCGCGCACACAGAAGAACTAATTTGCTGACAGAGAGCGTGTGTCGGGAATATGATTTTTAAAGCATTAAAAACACCCACCGGCCGTAAACTGTACACCTGATACTAAGCAAAGAAAACCACTGTACGTAGAGTTGTTTGCGCGTTTAGAGACGTCGTAAAAGAAAGGTAACACTGCCTCGCTGTGCTCCCTCAACCCACACTCCACCCCCACCCCCGGAGAAAAAGGCGTTGGTTTTAAAAGTTTAGTTTTAAAGCTCAGATGTGGACCAAACATCTATTTACTGCAAATGCTGATGAACTAAAGTTGTTACCGGAGATGGCAACACAAACAATTTGCTGCACAACCAGGACCAGGAATGTGTGAAACTGACATCGCCACCCTCCACATCCTCAGGATCAGGGATGGGAATTGATAAGATTTTTACGATTCCGATTCCATTTTCGATACTTTATCGATTCTTATTTTCAAAAAAGGAGAACACACAGGTCGATTAGCTTAGAACTTTGTTTTATATCTTATTTTTGAACAAGATAGAAATTTAGGAGTAGCATGACCTTACAAACCCAACAGTGAGATCTTAAGAGATCCACAACCTATGGATGATATCCATGGTCATCTAAATGCAATGCACAGTAATAACTGGTTTTACAATAAGACAAATCGCAATGTTAGTAGATTAGTTACCGGCCGTATTCACGGGAGAGGACGTGCAGACGTTACCACTGATCAAAAACACAACATTCATTTAAGGTTATCTCGTGTTTTGTGCAAATGCTTTTGCATATTTGTAGTGTTTCCTCCTTTTGATGAATTATCTACTTTGCAAGTATTGCAAGTTGCCCTGTTGTTATCCTTTCTCGTAAAGTGTAACCAATAGGTGAATCGTTTGCAACAATGGCAAACAATTCCAAAGAATTGAAACAGTGGGAATCGGTTTTCAACAAGAAATAGTTGGTTTTCCGACGCACGCTCTCTGTCCTCTGATAGGTGAGCATGTGTGCACGGGCATCGGCATGGATACAGAAGATCACGCTGTGCGCGATGCAAAGGAGAATTGTAAATGCACAATCATGTAGACAGAGAAATGACATGTACAGGGTGGGCCATTTATATGGATACACCTAAATAAAATGGGAATGGTTGGTGATATTAAAGTCCTGTTTGTGGCACATTAGTATATGTGACGGGGCAAACTCCTCAAGATGGGTGGTGACCATGGTGGCCATTTTGAAGTCGGCCATCTTGGATACAACTTTTGTTTTTTCAATAGGAAGAGGGCCATGTGACACATCTAACTTATTGTTAATGTCACAAGAAAAACAATGGTGTGCTTGGTTTAACGTAACTTTATTCTTTCATGAGTTATTTACAAGACTTATTTACAAGTTTACCCGATGGGCAGCACATTGAACACATTTTATATGTGGTCAGAAACTTGTAACTAACTCATGAAAGAATAAAGTTACGTTAAACCAAGCACACCATTGTTTTTATTGTGACATTACCAATACGTTTGATGTGTCACATGACCCTCTTCCTATTGACTTCTGTTGCGTCTGTTGGTCATATTGCCCAGCTCTACCTAAATGTATAACTGATGCAAGTGAAATTATGGTATTTAAATTATGTTATTCAAGAACCCAGCCACGGGTGGGATCTTATTCAAGATTTTAAAAACGTTATTAATCCCAGAGGAAAATTGTTTTGCCTTGTTACAGTTGCTCTCAGTTAAAAAAGAAGAGATCCACATGTAAAATGCCCTTAAAGTCATGATTTCTCCAGTGAGGATCCACAAAACATGCCGGATGATGCTGCCTTACACCTTAGATGCTTTAGGGTAAGACACTTTCTCGTTTCTTAGTTATCTGTAGCTGCCTTATTTATTGATTTTCATTTTAAGGGCAAAAATAGTTTATGTTCACATGAGATTTCAAGAGGATGAGCCCAGAATGATATTATTTGGCGTTTTTGGACACTACCACAATGAGAAACATTATGCACAAACAGAGAAGTTGTGAACCTTGCCAGGACTGATCATCCAACTAAAATTACTCCAAAAGCACAACAACTCATCCAGGAGGTCATAAAAGAACGCAAGACAATATCTATCGAACTGCACATCTTACTTGCCTCAGTTAAGATCAGTGTTCATGATTCAACAATAAGAAAGAGAATGTGCAGAAACTGCATCTATGGGAGAGTTCCAAGGCAAAATCCACTGCTGACCAAAAAGAACACAAAGGCTTGTCAAACATCTTGACCATCCCCAAGACTTTTGGGCAAATATTTTGACACAAGAGACAAAAGTTTAACTTTTTGGAAGGTGTGTTGTCCGTTTCATCTGGCATAAAACTAACAGCATTTCAAAAAAGAACATCATACCAAACATGGTGGTGAAATTGTGATAGTCTGGGGCTTCAGGTCCTGGACAACTTCGCTCTACCAGAAAATTCTGAAGTAAAATGTCCTGCCAGTTTGTGATGTCAGGTTTAATTGCTCTGGGGTTATGCAGCAGGACAATAATCTGAAACACACCACCAGGTCCACCTCTGAAAGTCCAAACTATTCTGCAAAGAAGAGTGGGGCAATATTTTTCCACGCTTGATTGCAGTTGTTGTAGATACGGGTGACAAATTTTAAGAAGAAAATTATTTTATTAATAAAAAGCAAGGTGTTCTTGTGTTTTGAGGGGTGTAAATATGCAAAAGTAGACCAAAGACAGCTCTATGTAGAGATGATGTCTTTGTATCAGAGGCTTTGAAGATAAATATCTAACTGTAATGCTCACATCTTTCCACTGCCTTCTCCTTTGTCCTCCACCCAGCCTCAACCATCCTCCCCGCCACCTTCTCTTGTTGCCCCCTCCTACTCCTCCATTTCTCCATTCCTCCCCTTTGCACAGATCTGCCACAATAGCAGCAACTAAAGTCAGAGCAGAGCATGACACGGGGGGGCTGAATTGTTCCTTATGTTTTTTTTTTTTCCTTCTTTTGGTTTTGTGTGTTGCTTAGGTAGTAGCTGTATGTGTGCGCACACACACACACACACACACACACACACACACACACACACTGAAACAGCCCCCACAGCAGTAGGAGAGGAGGAGACAGTAAGTGTGAGCGATGTCATTTCCCCCTCCCTCCTGCTTTTCTCTTCATTTCTCCCCGACTCTTTATCTTTCATTCTCATGTTCCTTCTCTTCATTGCCACAGCCATCAGAATCTGTCCTCCCTCTCTTGCCATCATTCGGCTTGGTTATGCAATGCACCGTCCTCCCACGGTGACGAACTGGTGTTGGAGACCGTTAACACTGCTGTCACTGGCGGTAGGTGCACATCCATATTTCCATAGTGACTGTCTGGCGCTCTGGCTACCCCGGCTTCTCTACAGACATCTGCTCTATGGAATTTTACAGCTTTTTCTGTTCTTCGGGAATACCACCTGCCAGACGCGGCTAATTCAGGAACATTCTTGCTCTTACTTAGCACAGCGGAGGCTGGGTGTCACAGAGATCAGCTGAACCCACAGATATATTCATGCACGATATTGACAAGGGGACTTCAGCAATGGGCAAGAGGCTTTTTTGAAAGGCACTCAGCCTCTGATTCCCCCAGAGGCTCCAGAAACAATTACTGGGGGGCGCTACAAACCAAGAGGCTGTGTAGATTTTAGATTTCAGGGAGGTGAAGGAGTTGTGTGAGAGCGAGTTCAGGCTAAACAGAGACAGGGAACTTAAGCGAAGAAGCAGAAGGATGAGAGGAAAGGTGGGAAGGTGGGAGGGGGCAAATGGGGAGAGGATTACTCCTCGCCTCCTAAACAGAGGCTGCTAATGCATTAGCAGCAGCAATGCAAACCTGCTGATTAAAAACAACTGCAAAGACTTGTGTGGGGGCCAACTTAATCAGAAGGGAAGTTGGGGGGTGGGCTGCTTGTTGAATGTGACTGGTGTCGCTATAGACTGGAGGACAGCAGAAGCAACACAAGGCTTTCACTGGAAACATCACTGAACACAACTGCCTTCTATTCTTCTCTGTCACTTCATCTGTCGCTCACAGGCACTGGAACTGTGGCGACAAAGTCAGCCTCACCCATCTTCTCCCCCAGAGATCCACATGTAAAATGCCCTTAAAGTCATGATTTCTCCAGTGAGGATCCACAAAACATGCCGGATGATGCTGCCTTACACCTTAGATGCTTTAGGGTAAGACACTTTCTCGTTTCTTAGTTATCTGCAGTTGCCTTATTTTTTGATTTTCATTTTAGGGACAACAATAGTGTATGTTGACATGAGCTTTCAAGAGGATGAGCCCAGAATGATATTGTTTGGCTTTTTTGGACACTGCCTAGAGCTCCTTGTTCTTACCATCTAACAGTCCTCCATAGTAGTCAGAATTGTGATTAAGTTATAGTATGCTACATGGCAGATGACAGGACAACCAATTACAATTATTTGGAGTAGTTAATTATTAATGGCATATGAAAAAAGATGGGTGGGTGTGATGAGACCCCAAGCAGCGTTACCATCATGCCTATTTTGGCATGGAAGAATGCTATTGAGTGTTAGTGTTGGTAATTTAGCCGTTTCATTGCAGATAATTCAAGGATGAGAATGAGAAAGTGCTTGTGTCAAGCTCGTTCTTATTGATGAGCCCGGCTTCAAGCTGTGGAGGGTCATAAATGCTGGTGACTAATATCCACTGTGCTTTGCGAGGCCATTGTTTGGTTTGATTCATGATTGATTTCTTTCTGTTGGGAAAGATTATGTTTTAGGTGCTGTGAAAACCTGTTCAGGACTGGTTCTTAAGCAAGAACTGGTACATTAGCCTGAATGAGGAAGACAAGAAGCACTGCTAAGCCTTAAAAGCAGAATGTTTCCATTTCTGTTTAACTTCTGACATGGTCTCCATAATTTCCTTTTATTCCAGGTAAGTGTCCCCTTGCCAGATTAGGTGATCATCGGGATCATGGGCACTACAGTGATCACCCTTGAGGACATGCAAGCACTGGAGGTCAAGGAGGAGCAGGAGGAGTCCATCTTGGCTATGTTAGGCATAATTGGCACATTCCTTAACCTCTTTGTAATTGTTTTTGTTTACATCTATACCACACTGTGAAGTGCCACAGGAGAAAATAAAGGATTCCCACAAATCTGCAATTAAATATGTTCTTCAAGAAAGACTGAGGTGAGCTGCAGAGGTTAATGAGAAAGCAACACATTTTGGGAACAGGAGTCTGACATGAACATCTTCCTCAGAGACAGGTGGAGAAAACTGGACAGACTGTCCAAGTATGAAGACAAAGAAGCCATATTACCAAGTCACAGTCATAAACCAGGGAGATAACAAAGGGCTGGAGGGCATGGTGAGAACACAACAGTGTTGAAATCAGGGTTAACAGAGACAGATGGACACTAGCAGGCCCCCCAGCCAAGACCAACACAAAGTTCCCTAATTTTCTTAGACTCCTGGATTATTAAAAAAGATGAGTCGAACAGTCATGTATTTTTAATGTTTCATTTTCAAGTTTGTTTCAAGTTTGTTGGAAACACATTCCTGAAATTTTTCTTTTACAACTATGGTGAGAATCTTCTCTGGAGACACTGTTGGGGACCACGTTCAATCAGTCAAAAATGCTGTGGTCCTCCTGTCAGAGTATTCTTCCCTAAAATCTGGGTCTGGAGAAGGTCTGGTGTCATTAGCTGCACCAATGCACCAAGAAAATTATTCACAAAATGGATCATTAAGAACAGAACATTTGTTATTGAAAAGCATATCTGCAATGACTTTAACAGAAAAGTAAGATTAATTTCTAGAAACAGTCCTTGGTACAATAAAAAAACAACAACATCCCTACCACCCACCTGATCCATAAAAACATACATATTTTATTATTATCATCATCATTTAATTTTTGGGGGAAAATATGTCAGTTACTAGCTAAGTTAAGAAATTAAAAACTAAAATGGACTTGTAATTACACAATGTATCTTAGTTACTTGTAAGATAAAATGGCCTCTCTTCTACTCTCTTTCCCCCTTTTGCATAAGGTGATTAGGGTATGAGGTTTTGAAAGATTCTCTTAATTTATTTGTTTATTTAGTTGTTTGATTTCATTGATTTCAAGCTAGCATCAGCTACCTCTTCATATGTTAAAAAGTTTTTTTTAAAATAAATATAACGTGTGAGAAATTCCAGAGAAGTGTATGTAAAAAAGGTTCTGAATCATCACCATGGGCAACAGGGGTTCACATTCCCTTAATATATAAAAATGTGTCCCACCCAGTATTTGTAATGACCTGTCATTAAATGCCTCCCAAAGCTGAATGAAAATGTATATATTTATACTTTATATTATATATACACACATTCCTTCTATATGCTACATGCCAACTGAAAGGCACAATTAGTAGTCTTTCTCTTATGTAAGAACTACTGTTGTGTAAAACACAAATGGAAAAGTAAGTAAGGGGTGCAATCAACAGGAATCGGTTTTGGGCTCATTCACAACAACAACAGTGCATTGTGCGTCAAAAAAAGTTGGCTCTGGATCAAATTTCTCTGCAATGCAAGATGACATCATCTGGCAAGGTACCTGCTGGTTGATCATGTGACATATGTAAGGCCACATTCCCAGTGGACTATTTTGTAACTAATCATTGCTTTTCTGCTGTTTACTTTGATATGATCACAATTAAAGATAAAATAGGTGCCACCAGGGAACCTTTACAGAACTATAACACCCTGTCTTGAGTATTACACATCACTGTGCTGCTTTTTAGCAATTAATTAGCTTTAATGAGTTCTAAAACATAAATCTGATCCTCCAACCAACTTTTCAGATTTAATTTCATTGTTTCAACATGAAATAACATTGTTTCAACATGAAATAACAAAGCCCCCAACACAAAGTTTGAGGTGTTCTCACATGTTGTAAGTCAAATGTATGTGTGAATCCGGCATAAGCCTGTGGTAACATGTAAGGAATCACTGCCATTTCCCCGCATGAGAAGTGACAAATTGTAAATCGACAAACCCGCAAGGAACGAATCGCAATGAATGAAGGTGGATGCGGCAGCTTGCTTGACTTTCACCTTGTACTGACTTCAGTAATATGTCTTGAGATGTGGGAAATCCTTGTTGTGGGCAAAATGTGTATCAAATTGTATCTACAACTCAATTTCTGTCTTAAGCATTGTTTTCTTATGAGACTGGGAAAACTTTAGAAAAAAATGAAAATACAAAATTGGACACACATTGCAGCTTATAATATTGAAATCCCCACTGTTCACATCTCCCACCCTAAATATTTAATACAAAAAAAGCTCCATAAGCCATGGACTTCTTTCTGTTCTACATGATCTCTGTTATCTAGAGTGATGAATCATTACAAAGCACCCTTCAACAGCCACTCATGTTCAGATTACCCTCCAACATCATGTGCACGCCCAGCCAACATGAATGATGGACCAAAATAGCCATTACCTAAGAGGCACTGCCTTCTGTAGCCTGGATTTTAGATTATCTTGGGCAAGACAAAAGGAAAATTGACATGAAGGAAGGAGGTTTGTAATGCTAAATATAACAACACACAAAAAAACATAACAGAGCTTAAAACCATTTAGTGTCAAACAAAACATGGAAGACTTTCATTCAGCCATTTAGATTAATTAGTAATGTGATGACATTCAAAAGTATTACCTCTCACTGATGATGACAGAGGGCCATGGAGGGAAACTAACATATCCCAGAATGCTCTGCCAAGACACAGATTATTATTGCACTAGGCTGATGGGGCTGAAGAGCTTTGAGTAAAACAGGGGGTATAGAAGGAAAAAATAATGACCTGCATTGGCATGCAAGGTCAGATTAAAGGGCATACAAAAGGTGTTTGGGGCAAGTTGGAAGGCATTTCTTTTGTTAGGGGAGACAGGATGATTTTGATTTTGCTCTAGATTTAATTCCATAATCAATTACTGGACAAAATACTTCCTGATGGTGAGGATGATTTTTTTAATTTGCTTGTGCCAAAAACACTTTATTCTCATAACACACATCAGTCAGCTTATTTCTCTATAGGTGCATATAGGAGGGAATGGATCTCGGAAGCTAGGGCTAGGTAACTAAAGATGTGATAACTGTACCAAGTGTGGTTTTGCATACAGGTTTAAATCCTTCAAAAACAGATGCCAGAAGACAGACAATAATCTCATTTCAGCCCTATTCTCACATCCAACACCAGATCACAAACAGCTGAAAACCCCTGCTGAATGACGTGTTGTTTTTCCTTCGCTCTCTTGATTATGTCTCCCCCTGGTGTTTCGATCTATTATAATTATGTACCTAGTGACATTTGTCTGACAACCATGCAGTCTGACATACTGCATTAAAAACATTGGGAGCTTGCTTTTTTTAGTGTGCAGACAATCTTTCCTCCTTTCTCTTTTATGACATTTTTGGTCCTGCACCAAGTTAGGCTGGACATGAACACGTCACTTTTTTAATTTTATTTATTAGATTGAGTCTACTCTCTTTTTCGGTAGTGAGCAGGATCATCTAAGAATGAACCTATCACATGTTGTAAAAGTATTTTGCAGCTTAAGCATTAATGTGGAGCAACTGGTGTCTACAACTTTCAATCCTAGTGATGTTACTCTTCTACAACAAAATCAACATTGACTCAGGTTGTGTGAGGCTATATACTATAGGCTGCTACTAGGTCATAGATGCCTGAACTGGAATTAACATCCAGCAGTGTTCAAGTACTAACTTACAATGTCTAATCTGATACTATTCTTATTATTCTAGAAGAACACAACCAAGACAACATTTATTTCCCACTAGCAAATCTTAAGAGAAGCATGAGAGCTGCTAAGTTTGCCATTTTCACTTAAGCACATGCAGGGGTTACTTAGCACAGTAGATGTTATTTAGTCTTAGTTTGGGTGTTAAATGCAAAGATTTGAAAGGCTGTGTCATCAGTGAGGCTGAACACACACACCTGTCAGGTTTTGGATTAGAAAATAAGGGAAATTTTCCAGCACCCGCCACGAACCATCCCACCATCAACCAGGCTCCAGTATCCGTTACATTTTAAGACCGCTGTACTAGAAATCTAAAATAACCCCTTGTAATTGACTTTTTTTTCATTACACACTTTCTGTTAATTTCTAATGTTCAATCAAGTGGCTCTCTGGCATTCTTTAATGACATATTATACATGTTTGGTGCAGACTTTGCATCCTTTCACACTTTTTTGGAAGGAGTGTAGTTGTGGGCTGGGCCAGAGTGGTTGATGGTGGATTTTTATGCTGACTGACACTAAAGTCGCTGTTACAAATCGTACAGTATGCGTGACTGTGTAATAATAATCCAATAATCAAAATGTCTGTCTTGTAGAAATACAAATCACAATTTTACCTCATTTCATGTGAAATACATGAATCATATGGAGGTTAAACCATCCAACATCACAGGATGTGAGGATTTACGACACAAAGTCAGTACAAACAGTACAAACGGGAGCTTGATGCTGCTAGAAAAGTTAGAAACTGTCCAACTTCATAGCGACTCTGCTGCGGCCGCCAGCTCTCGTCTCTTTTCCAGGCGAGGCGCAGTTCATGTCGAACAAGCCTATTTACATGACTTTAACCTTGCAACAACTGCCACCCAGGCCAGGCTACTGCATATGGCAGTTCACGCAAAGCTACTGACAGTTCAGTTTGGAGAGGCAGAGAAATCTTTTCAAATTATAATACGGGAGATTTACGGAAAAATACAAATACGTGAGGACAGCGGGAAAGAGAGGCAAAAATACGGTAGTTTCCCAACACACACACACACACACACACACACACACACACACACACACACACACACACACACACACACACACACACACA
>JAUYWH010000007.1:939131-962589 GCA_034779795.1 Ctenopoma multispine | reverse complement strand
CTGTATTAGTTGCTAGATGTTCTCCCAGCTGAATCTTTTCAAACTTTCTTGCTTTTTCAGCCATTTGTTGTCCCTGTTAACATAACATTTGTTATGTTGTCTATGTTGTGTTGTGAATAAAATATTGGCTCATGTGATTTAAAAGTCTTTTAATTTTAATTTTATTTAAATTTAAAGAACATCCCAACTTTTCCAGAATTTGGGTTGTGTAACTGAGCTAACTTGTCTCAACCGAAAAAACACATTAAACTGCATCAACATTGAGTTTGATCATTTTGTTTTCATGTAATTGTAGTGAACTGCTTTATTTGTTAATTAATTTGTTGTGTAATATTTTTATAAAATACAGAATATGTTAGACAATTGGAAAGTTGTAGCCCTCTACTTTTACAGTCCATGCATATGCACGTGTCTGCGAGTCTCACCTGCTGAATGACATCTGGATAGAGCATAGGCAGCCTCTCTGCGATGAGGGCCAGGCCACCCATGCCTGCAAAGACCTGCAGTGGTGACTGGATGGGGTTGGTTTCCAGTAGGGACTCGTCAGTGGTGGCGTCCAGACATTCGTCACTCGCTGTCATAGGTTCGTCCTCAGGACAACTGTTCAGCATGTCACAGTGATCCACTGCAAGGAGGGCAAAGAGAGGACCTGTTGTATGTTCATGCATACAGGCACTGAACATCTAGCACTGTGTTTGTTTTCCATGTATACAGCATAATGCATTTTGTGAATAAAGGTCCATTTCAGGGCAAAACCATAGTAAATACTAAGAGCCATATGTGCTCCTATGTGGATGTGTGCACACTATCTGCAATGATCAATTAGTAGATACTAGCACAAGCAGCACACAGGCATTAATGTTACTTCTCATCACTATAGTGCACACAGGTAGCAGCAGGAAAGCTGCTGTAGAACTGATTAATTGTTGGTAATATTAGTGCAGTGTAGGTAGAACTTCACACTAATTCTCCGCCAACTAGCATGAAACGCTATGTGTAGAATTAATATCAAGTGCATGAACTCACCTGACATTATTCTACACATTCTTCTGCCTTGTCAACATAATCCACAATAGAACTTGAGTGCCACATGCTTCATGATATAAATAATGTTTTCAGCAACAGAATTTGGGGGGACAGAAAGGCTTCACATTTATTATTAGAGCTAACATCCACCTATGGTTTTCCTGTGATTAAAAGATGATGTTTTCTGGTGTCATTTGTCATTTGTCAAAACAAACACTGAGAACTGTGTCGCAAATATAACACATTGATTTTATACATTTAAGACTCAAGATTCTTTGTCACATGCATAGTTATACAAGTACGACACAGAGTGGAAGGTACCCGCACATTGATCACATTTATATGTGAAATCAAAGTGCTTTGAATGTTGTATGAAAGCAACATCTAAGGATTAAAAATTCCAGGATTAAATTCCCTGAAGCCTTTAAAGGTGAAGACAAGACTCACTGTGACTGAACAGTCTGTGCTGAATCTACTCCATTTCTGACTGCAGCTTTTAGACTTCAAAGACGTTCTTTCTTAGTAGCCAAAGAAATAGCCCAGGTGGTGTGAGCTGAACCCTCACCAAAGTACTTACCAAAAACTATCAAATCTTCACACAGGATAAAATAAAAGGCACAGGACTGAATTTTTTTTGTACTGCAGCACAGACCACATTCAATGCACAACATTATGGTCCTTTGTTGGACCATAGTTAAAGTGAAAGTGAAAATCAGCTCTCAGAATAGCAGCACGAGTCAAGGCAGATTAAGAACATTTATTGTAACTGTGTGTGATATGATAAGGCACTTTCACACCTAACTGCCAGTAAAACTGTGTCCACTTCCAGATGTGGCACAGATGTTTGCTGTTTGAATGCAAAGAGGCAGGTTGTGATAACATAACTGTGATTGACTAAAACTCCAAATCAATTTTAACCCAACGATCCAAACTCACAAACATTTATTAATGTAATCTAGAACTAAGTTTAAATATAGTGCTTTTTGTGTTACAAAAAATTACTCCTTGGAATGTTCAACATCATATGATAACCATGGTAACACAAGCATGTCACTGACATAACACAAAGTGAAGAAGTCTTAAAACCAATGTATATTCTTGTTTCCTGTTTAAGAAGTTATCGAAAAGCAGCAGCCAAACTGTTATTGTTGCTATACATGCTATATCCTTCATGTTCTTGACAAAAAAATATGTATCAAAGCACTAGAGTTCACCATCAGTTACGTGCTGTTTTCAGCTAAACTATTATTTGGAAAAAGTCTCCTCAACTAATGTAGGACTGCATGTTTCTGTACCTTTCTCTGTGCGTAGCCTCTTGAAGGAGTCTGTCTTGGAAAGGCCAGGGTCAGAGATGACCTTTGAGCCCAGTTTGACTGTGAGGTTGATGGACTGGTAGCCTTGTGGCAGCTTGCGGTCATACAGCAGTGTCAGTAGCTGGGCCAGCGTCATCTCAGGTGGGAGCGGCTGACCTGACAGGGTAAAAAAAAACCTGAATTGAATACAAGAGCCTTGGCTGCTTAGCATGAGCATGGGACCAGATGTGACTCAGCATGTTAACCTTGCATACATGCATATGTACCTGGAAGCAGCTTGTGGTAGAGGTGGAAGACAGGTACACTGATGGTTTTGGCTGATGGATCCACACCAGATGAAGCGGTCAACTTATCGCTCATCACACGACCCCTCCTTGATGGAGGTCGAGGAGGGGTTGAAAGAGCCCGCTTGGACTGGGACTTTAAACCTGATGAGACACAGACAACGTCAAATATTTTTGTTGATGAAATGAACACTGTGTGGTTGACCAGTAGAGTTTGGCTAACCGGCTGATGATTGGACAAGGGGTGTGTACAAAACAGAACCAAGTACCTGAGGCCACAACAACGCTGTAGTTGTCCTGGAAGCCACTATCTGCTTTCATCTTCTCCTTCTCCTCATGATTCTTCTTCTCCTTGTCCTCCTTCTGCTCATTGATCAGCTTGGCTGTAATGCTGGGTGTGTCTGTGCACAAAAAAAAAAAGAAGAGAAGAGAATTAGAGTTGCCACATTGTGGTTGTATGTCAGTGTAGTTTACATGCTGTCTGTCCAGATTCTAAAAAGTTTATTTTTTAGTCCATTCAGATGTTTGTCTCACATGTGGCCTTTCTGAGATATAGTATCACCAAGAATAAGACTCAAATAAGGTTTGAGCTGTTATAACTAAAAACTGGAATTTTGTGTTGAATCTTGTCACAGTGTTCAGACTACAACAGTGGTACAGCTGTGTTAAAAAAAATATTTGTGTTTTATCGTGGATGCAGCTTTTAGAGGAATCATGAACATCACTGCCTCCCTGTCCTGTCATATCGTGTCTTTCTTAAGTGCCATCAGTAGAGTTATTTGTTTTGGTGGTTTAGCTGCTGTGTAGCTGTAGCTAATGCACTTACATGCAGGCCTCTCACTGTTTGACTGTCAGCATACTCTTTGGGGTGCTACCATTTGAGGTAGTTAAAAATGGCTCATTGTGTTGTCATCTGATGTGCACAGTTGCAAATAACTGTATTACCGACGTTTAATTATTTTTAGGGATATGCATCATGCCACCAGCTATGTTGCTGAATAGGGAATGTAAGGTATGTCACGCTGGACTGCACATTCAAGATAGGTCATAGAACTGTAACTGATAGAATTCTCACTGTTGCATGATATCAACAATCCTGCTGTAAAGGCAGATAATTTTAATTGTAATATCGTCACATTCCACACCCCGAACATACTGCGTGCATATGCGTAGCATATAGGGGTTTGATGTGGTGAGCATATAGGGGTTTGATGTGGTGAGAATTTAAAGTTTCTTTCATTTAAACATACCAGACACCCGGTCCAGGACTTCAGCCAGTGTGGTGGAGATGGGCAGATGGAGGGTACGGTACTTGTGGCCTGCTCCATACATGGGATGCTGGATCATGTGGCTGGTAGCATTAATGCGGCCTTTGTATAACTGAGGATAGAAGGAAACAAAGCTTTGTTTTTACCATGTTAGAAAGGCATATTGTTAAACGGCGGAAATTTCATGAACTTAAACAGCATCAGTGTTCTTTACACAGATCAGGTTTTGAAGGTTACAGGTATCCTCCTGTGACTCTCTATAACTCGAATGGTTATCTCAAATCTCAATTCTGAGACTGCTTTAGTCATTTTGTATTGAATTTGGAGAAACCATTGGTAACATTAGTTGTGCCGAGCTATTTAAATTGTTATCGTTTCATTTGTTCATTGCATAGAATTTAAAGTTTGTAAATCCAATTCGATTCAGGTTTATTTATATAGTGCCAAATAAAAAAAATAAGTAATCTCAAGGCACTTCACAGTGTAAGGTTTAAGACCAAGTATATACAGAAATGTGTGTAAGTGTAAATGTTTCCACTACACCTAATTTGCAGTGGAGCTTGAATAATTTTGGCTGCAATTGTATCTGTACAAAATGCTACGAGCAGCTGTTGATATAACACTTGATGATTGATATAAACCATGACACAGGTAGGTTGTTGCTCAGGGTAACTAAAACCAAATTCTCTACACTCTCCCCCCAGACACATAGTCCTGAAACAGCTTTTCTAATTACGGTGTAAAACATCAAGCAATAATGTGTCAGTGAAGACAGAGACTGATTAGTGTGAGACATCGCTGCTCTGTCTTCTTGTGGCTACAGATGAATACTACAGTCATGTCCAGGTGCATCTCAACAAATTAGAATTCTGTGAATTATTTTTCATAACTTAATACAAACGGTGCAACTCTGACCTATTCTGCATTTATTATACATAAAGTGAAATATTTTCAGCCTTTATGGTTTTAAACTTCGATTATGGGTTGTATTAAAGCATAGTCATGGAAAGCCGACGTGTCATCTGTTGGTGTTGGTCCTGTCTCTCATCAACTCCAAAATCAATGTAGCGGTTTGCCAGATTTAAGATAACTTGCTTGCATGCTTCCTTCTACTGACAAACTCTATGGAGATGCAGATTTAGCAACCTAGCACCTGCCCACAGCACCAAAACTACCAGTAACTGGTTTGCTGATCATGATATTTGCTGTGCTTGACTTGACTTTTTTGATTGAACTGAATATGCACACACATATATACACATATATACATATACATATATATACACATATATACACATATACATACATATATACATATATACATATATACATATATATACATATATACATATACATATACATATACATATACACATACATATACACATACATATACGTATATATATACATATACATACATACATATATATACATATATACATATATATACATATATACATATATACATATACATATACATATACATATACACATACATATACGTATATATATACATATACATATATATATACATATACGTATATATACACATACATATATATATATACATATACGTATATATACACATATATATATACATACACATATATATACATACACACACACACACACATATATATACATATACATATATATTTACATATATATACATACACACACACACACATATATATATATATATACATACAGTGCTCAGCATAAATGAGTACACCCCAACAGATTCGTCCGAAACCTGTAGCTTTCCTTTCATTTTCAATGGGATACTCAGCAATAAAATACTCACAAATGTGGGTCAGTGATTGCAAGTAAGATTTGTTAATTTGCTAAAAGGCTTAGGAAAAAGCTAAATATTACACCATCAAATTTGATTTAACAACAAAATAACCACAGGTGAGTCTAATTGTTCACTAAACAGGCATTTTGACTATAAAAGGGCATTCCGTAACCAATTACCTTTCAAGGGGGTGTATATATATAATATTTATAGTTTGAGATACTGGATTTTCTATGTTCATGAATAATTTACATGAATTAAAAAATAATTCATCTAAAATATCAGAGTTTAACTTTCTGAATGACATCATTATAATTGTATAATAATTGAGATGCGCCTGTGTGCTTTGTGCCTGCCATCAGTCTGAGCCATATAAACAACATGTCAGGGTCATGTTGTTTTATAAATTATGTCATTCATGTATCCTATGATCCCCTGTATGTAATATGATCTTCTCTGACCTCCTCATTTTATCTGGACCATCTGATGATCTGACCTCAGATTAAAATTTCCTTAAACGTTTATTGTCTCTTATCAGGAAAGGAGCAATAGCAGATATTCAATAACAGTGAACACTACGCACCGGACAGGGAGACTGTAGGAAGACTGTGACCTTCTCATCCTCCAACATGAGCTGCAGAAAAAGCCTTCGAATAAAGCCTGAGATGTTCCCAGACACTGGCACGTTGCCTTGCTGGGGTGCAGACTGGAAGAGCTCACAGAGAACCTGACAGAAAACACAGTCATGTGAATACATATACTGTTCAAGAATTAAATCCAGCAGGTCTTCATGGAGTTCCTATGTCTTCAAGAAATTATGTTTCAGATATGACCAGTTTTAAAATAGTAATTAAAGCACCTAATTCTAATAATCTGTGTTGGGTTGAAAAACTGATTTCACAAATAACATCAGTAAATCTATGTCTGGGATGCCAAAAGTGAATTCCTAGTTCCTAGTACAAAAAGCTGAAAAGTGAAATGTATGAGGAGACCTGTGCCATAAGCCGCTGGTTGTTGGGGTGGCAGGAGATACACTGGAGAAAAAAGGCTACAGTGGCGTTTTCCAGAGCCGTCCTCTGCTGTGTGGTGAGCCCTCCTGCTTGCCCAGAAGATGTCAGAGAGAAGCGTGACCCTGACGGCTGAGGGTGGGATGTAGAGGGACCTGTGGAAGTTCCAGAGCTCAGCGGCTGGCAGCCTGCAGTGGTACCTGCACTGGCACTGGCACTGGAGTGGCACAGCAGGAAGAGGAGTGCCGTCCACAGTGGGTTTACCTCTGATCCTCCCAACCAGTCTTTCATAGCGTAACTGCTGCCTACTTCTGTGAGGAAGTGCAGCACAGGAGCAGCTAGCTCTGCAACCAGAGGCGGTCGACTGTGTGAGGAGTGATATTGGTGATGGTAGTGTCGTCTCTCAGCCTGACCAGCAGGCAGGGGGAGGTCAGCACTGGCCAGGAGGCCCACACAGAACTGTACCAGGCTACAAACCAGCAGTGAGGGTAAGCCTGAATCCAGCAGCTGTTCTATGGCTCCTGGAGACTGGGAGGCAGCTGCCAGCGTGGTTAACTGGGACTCTGATAGATTAACTGAGGGTCTCACATGCTTGGAGTCATCTGTAAGTCCCGCAGCATTTGCGTTGGCATCATGCTGCTTTTTGCTGTCATCGGTCATGGCGAGGCGGCGGTGCTGGGCTTGAGAGTGGCTGGCACTGGGCACTGATACAATCCCCATCCAAGACATAAGTAGAGAGAAGTAGCTGGGGTGGATGTGACACATGGAGCACAGCAGGCTGTCCACAGCCTTCTTCAACACAATGTTGCACGGCAATGACATAGACCAGTTATACAGCATTCTGGAGGGTAGGAAAAAAATCAATAATCAATTAGATATCTACTGTATGTTGATAGTCTCCAAAAGACCTCATTAGAAAAGCTGATAGACTGTATGCATGTTAAGACATTCTACATGTTCAGTCACTGGGAATCCAGGTTTTTAGCCTATTTGACACACAAGCTGAAAACTTTGACAAATATGATGAATATATATCAAGTGTATTGTATGAGTATGCAGTGTTTCCCCTACCATTATACAAGGGGGGCGTCTCGCCCCCACAAGACGGTCAAGTTAATCTTATTTTATTTCCTGTACAGCGCCAGATCACATTAGAAGTCATTTCATGTTTCCTTTCATATAGAACAGGTCTGTACATTGTTCTTTTATTAAACTAACTAAACAGCCTCATGGTAGTTATCTTATTTACATGATGGTGTCATTTCTGTCTCTCTGTGTTGCGCGAGGAGGAGTTCTGCTGTAATGCGTACACACAAAGACACACATGCACACGCAGGCACGCACACATATATTAATTGTCCCCGACATAGATTCGGGAATGGTCAAAGTGCGACAGTAAATTATTTGGTGAACTTTTTCCACACGCTGTCCTAGTGTGCTGCATTAGAGATATCTGCACATTTAAAATACGCAATAACCACAGCAAACAGACATAAAGAGAACCATAACCGATTTAAACAGTGAAAATACGGTGGCCGAGACAACCCACCCCTATCTCGAACGCGTGCTCGTCAACCCCCCCAGCACTATAAACCCCGGGGAAACGTTCAGTATGTGTATGTATAATGTAAATATGGGAAAAGACTTTGACTGACTCAAAGAGCTCTCTGTTCAGCAGAGCAGGGAGGTCGTAGTCAACAGGCAGCTCATAGCTGTGCCACAGGATGGCTGCCACACAGTGGAGGTGGGAGGGTGAAGGCATGAGGAGGCCGTACTCCCTTGATGAAGCAGAGGAAGAGCCAGTGCCGACTCCAGTATACCCCATGGGGCTGCTCATCCTGTGGGCTGCCATCCGCGAAGAGTCGTGGACCCACTGGAGGAGAGCCTGGATCCTGCAGGGTAAAAATCAAACAACGTTCAGATAAAAAAAATATCACAGGCTTTGCAACACATCTGCAGTCATTCAGTGTGAGCTGAGTCACACTTGAATTTATATTTTTAAATACATTTTGCATAATTTTATACAGCAAACACAAGTGACAGTAAAAGATAAAGGTACGTTTAAGCACTCTTTTTACTATCAACTTACGACTCTGTCTGAAATATACCCTTGATTGCCTCCTTGGCAGTTATTTTTATTGAGGGAAGTGTTGTGTTAATGTACCTGTCTTTGGTTCCAGGGTCCTGTGTGGTACCCAGCTGGTACAGAATATCAATGGTGGAGTCTGAGGAGAGGCCGTTTAGTCGCCCAAACAGCAGAGGACTGTTCAGATCTACAAAGACAGAAGCAAATACTATTATAAAGATGGTTTTCATGTTGAATGGTCTACAGTAACTTCCTCCTCTGTGAACCTTCAGTGTATACTGTTGAACAATTCACTGTACTATCCAACCCATCACCTCACATTTATTTATTACTCCACTCTAAAGTTAAATCCAAACCTAGCCTGAACCTCAACTTTCATCCAGAATAGAAAAGCAATTGCTTGAGACATTTTTCAAAGAAACCTTCCAGGAAACTGCTGGGAGATTATAGACTTTATCTTAAACTAAAGCAGTGGTGTCCAAACTCGGCCCCCCTGCCCTGCTTGTTTCCACGGTAATCAGCAGTGGGTGTGGCAGGGATAGCTGGAAAACAAGCAGGGCGGGGGGGCCCCGAGGACTGAGTTTGGGAACCACTGAACTAAAGCATTGTCAAATATCAACATTTGCAGCCTTGCAACAGTCTTGCAGTTCAGAATCAATAAGCCCTTGTCCAAGTCTTTCAAAGTCTAATAACCTCATGTGAGGACTTCTTAAAGCCATATAACTGGATATTTTAAGAATTTGTGAAGTTTTTAAGGTCCTGTAAAACACCTGCCTATTAAACCAGATTATTAACACTGTGTGAGTGACCGACAGCTATGTGTGACTCACTGGCAGGGTCGGTGCCAGAGGCAGCACAGTTCCTCAGCAGAATGTCAATGAGCTTAAGTCCGATGCGAGTTGACTGCAGGCCAATCTTGACTAGCACAGCTTCAATGTTGGGTGAATGCATGCCACAGTAAGGTGACATAAGCAGTGCTGCACAGGTCTGCAGCAGGTTGGCCGTGGGTGCTGCGGCACTGGCCATCATGGCCTCCAGGTCACTGACATGAGTGAGGCAATGGTGGAGGAGACGGAGCCAACCAATGCTGTATGAGAAGAAGGACAAGGTTACAACACTCTAATATATACTCAATATAACACTAATGTACAAACTCTCAATCGCACATCAGTTTGTGGTACCTGGTTTTGGAGACCTGGTCCTCAGATGGCAGGAACGGGTTGTTGACTGTTGCAGAGGAGGTGTTACCAAATGCTGTCAAACCCAAAAGTTTGATTTGAGACAGACCCAGGGTGCTGGCATCACGAGGCCGGTGCAGCCTCAGGCAAACAGCAGAGGCAACCTCAGCCTTCACCAGCTGGATCTTTATGTATGTCAGGCCGCTGGTGATCACTGGTGTGGAGAGTGGCAACATGTTGACCCCATCTGCACTGATCTCTACTGAGACCGAGGATGGGCAGGCTGGTTGACACAAGAAGAAAACACAAAAATAGCTTTAAAATACATTTTCTAAAACATTTCACATACACAGTGGGGACCACATGAAAACACATTTTTAGGATACCTTGATAAACTTAGGAATTATTTTATTCCTTCATGATGGAGGAAAGCTGTCCATGTCCAGAGGGAGCAAAGCAGCCCCAAATCGTGTTGATCCCTCTACCATACTTCATTTTTTGGATGATGAACCAAAAAATTGTTCTCTTACTTCTTTTGCAACTGTATACCATATCACTTTCATTAATCAACTAGTGGTACTCACTGGCCAGAGAAGCAAGGTGTGGTTGGATGTGGAGTTCCTTCAACAGCACAGCAGCAGGAAGGTGGATGGTGAGGTCACACCAGGCCTCCTCTGGGAGGAAGACATAGGACCAGGCTGCTGAGCGGGCCCGACGGTGAGGTGGCGTGGCCTGTAGGAGGACCTCTGCTGGCTGAGCTGTTGGGCTGCTGGATGTGATGGTGCCTATGAAGAGGCAGACAGATTACTCTCAATGAGAGTTAAAGGTTATTTCACTGTAAAACTAGTGTCCCACAGGATGTAATGGATTAAGCTAAAAAAACTTAAAGAACCTAAAGGGGCAAAGTTGTGGAGTCCCTCTGCATTGTCTGGCTCTGAGGTCATCACTCTGGCTTTGAGGTTACCATCCGCTGCCTTTCCAGGACCTGAATCCAAGAACTTCATGATGGTGGACACCATGCTGCGTGCTGTGTTCACAATGGCTCGGGTGCTGGTCACCATATTGTTACAGATCAACTGCACACCACCTGGTTAGGGGGGAAAAATCTGTCTCTTTAATCCTCAAATAAGTGTTTCAAATGTTACTAGAATGGTCTCTAAAGTTTTGAAAGTCTCCCCATGTTCACCTCATAGTACTTTTGCAGCTCCTGTTTGAATTTCAAAGGTCTGAAATTTATTTTCTTAATTGCACTTTGACATATCAGCTTAATTTTTCTAGCTACTGAATTCAGTCAGCATCATCAGTTACATTACTATAGAAGCACTATAAATTGTATAAACTATAAATTGTATAAACCTACCCATATCATGGAAGGCCTTGAGAGCCTCACTGGTGTCCAGGACACGCAGGATGAACCACAGAAGAGGCTCAGACAGCTGACATGTGGAAAGAGACCCCTACACAAGACATTAAAAAGATATCGCTGTATAATCTGCTGAAGCTGTTGAGAGGCATTTTAATATGACATCATCAAGGCCCACACACTACAGTTTGATACCCACCTGTCTGCCCATGTAGCCACAGGCCATGTATGTGAGGATGGGTTGTAACATAACCTGGACCGAGGTTGCCCTCTTGCTGAGGGTGGTGAGAATAGTGAAGAGGCCGTCACCCACTGAGATGGCATCCAGCCCTCCATGGAAGTTCTCATGTTTGGTCAGGTGGAGACCACTTGCTCCTGAAGAATAGCAGACTGTCAGCTGGCACCAGTAACTGTTTAACCCAGATGTTTTTTTTCCCCACCACCTTGTAACAGCTGGTAACAGGTACTTTGTTTTCCTCTAGAAATTAATGGGCTCTGTAACTTTCTAATGGCGATGAAAATTCAAAACAATGAATGAAAGATGCTGAAACAGTCAGGGAATAGTTATTGATTGGTCTGTCTTACCTATGATCATGGCCATGGCACTGCTGTTGCACTGGCCCAATGCTGACAAGATCTGGCTCATTATCTGCTGATTGGCTAGTACCAGGTCAGCCACACCTGCAAGAGGACCCTGACTGGACCCAGATCCACCATTCACGCCTTCTTTGCTGCCACAGACCTTCTCCTCGTCCGACACGCTGCTATCAGCTACTCCACTGCCGCTAAACGGCAACCGTCCGCTGAACTCTCTGTCCCCAGACAGAGGCAGCTGCACCAGCACATTTACCAGCTTCAGGAGGTCAAACATCAGCTGGTCACGAGTGGTCTCTCCACAGACAGCCTTTGCGTCTCCTGGACGGATTATGTTGGCAAAGAGACCGCCAAAGCAAGCCCGAGCACCCACAGAGCTGTCTGAACCGCTGCGGGAAACCACGTTATCAGAGCAAGTGATGTAGTGGTGAACCAAGAATGTGATGGACTCAATGACGGAGGAGATGGTGGCCACTGACACCACCTCAAAATTTTGCTCTAGAGTAAACTCCAGCAGCTTCACCTGGGCATCCAATGGACCCTGACCTGACTGGAATGGACCCCTAAAAATTACAGAACAATTAGTTTGCAAATACCACTTGCAGTATCAAGCTTTGTGATGTAAGAATGACTAATTATTCTTGTAACACGCAAACAAACACTGAAAATAAAAGCCCTGAAAAGAAACTACCTACCGCTCAGTAGACAGGATGTGCATGAGTTTGAGCAGGAACTCACTGAACATCTGCGGACTAGTGGAGGACAGGTGCACCTGCAGGCGGCTCAAAAACTCGTGCATGGCTTGGGTGGCAGTGGGTCCCACCTGTGAGGTGTGTTGGCTTGTTCCATTGGTGCTGCTGCCAGACAGGAAGCGCACCAGTACATGAACCAGGTTGGGATCACACACCATCTGCTGGGCTGTGCTTTCCTGAGAACTCATCCCGTTGCTGGAGGCTGAAGTTCAAACAGAGGTGTTATTGCTAATGATGATAAAGCACAGATCTAGCATAGATCTAGCTTTCCCTAAATAAATAACACTTTGCCTTTCACCCTACACATTCACATCCGGTAGTGTACACCTATGTTTCCAGTGTAATTTACATGATTTTGCCTGTATACACCACCACAATCGACGTTAAATAAAACACTAAAGATGTGATCACAGTTTAGACTCTGCACTTTGCAACACTTTTCTCTTCTCATCATTTTGATGGGAATTAATTCATTTTGGTTTCATCAGTCTGAAGAATCTTATTCCACAATGTTGGAGGCAAATCTTTACAGTAGATTTTGACAGTGATACATCTACCTTTGTCTCAATGCATGCTCAATCATCCAGGTAAGGAAATCCTATCAAGTTGATTCTGTTCATCTGGACGTAGCGTTTTTCAATGGGAGAAATACTGCGGTGGAAGAAACTAGAGCCTCAGACTAACTAAGTGCCATATTTATGTGAAAACTCTTAAAGTAAAGCTAAAAGTCTACACTTCAATCGCTTTTAACAATTTTGTTTTATTTGAAATGTATTTTGTCAGTGTATAAAGGCAAAATCATAACAACTCTGTCACTGTCCACATACTTCCCAGCCTAACTGTATGGACTATACTGATCAACATTAGGTTTAACACTAACAGGAGGAGCAGAGAAAGAGGTGTGGTGTACTGACCGCCGGCGGACATGTTAGTCATCAGGGTGAGCGAGTGCAGTACTAGACACCACGTCCTCAGCGAGGTGTTGGGGTACCAGGCCAGCACTGTTAGGAAACTGCTGATAGATGCTGGAGAAACACAAAAAATTTAAAATATAGCAACATAAACTGGTCTTCTGAAGCTCCTTATCTCAGGCGTAGGAGAGACAATGTGAAGGGGTCCTGACCTTGGCTGAGTGGAATGGTGGGTACTCTGCTGGCATTGAACAGGAAGATGTCTGATCCACTCTCTTCACTGCCACCAGGACAAGTGTTGAGACTGAGTGTTAACCACAGCTGCAGCAGAGACTCCAGCTGAAAGAGAAGAGAAATTGTTCAAATGTCTTCTGTTCTACAAAAATAATAGAGGTCTGTTTAAAATGCATCTTGTAAATGCAATCTTTATTTATTTTGTTGCAACCCACTAGTTTCATTTTGTCTTGAAAATTACTGTGTGCGTGTTATTGTCGGTCATGTGTAAAGCAGGGCTGTTCTTAATACTCCTTTTTGGGCTCTGGAGCTTCAGTTCAGTTACTGAGCAAATATCAGAGCTTTAGTTCTTACATTTTTCACAATGTAGCAGCCTATAAAGAAGATGCACTAAGACTGTGTTTAAGCAGCTGGATAACACCAGCATGTAAAGGGAGTGTTTAAGGTAATGGTCCCTGCTTTACTTCCACCATGGCATTTGACTTTGTGTCTCAAGCACACTGTTGCTCCATCTCTATTCATGCTTGTTATGCCACTGTGGTAGACCAGTTGTTAATGACATATTTTGGTCATCCTGCTTAGAAGTGTTTCCCTTTTCACTGTCGTAAATGTCAAGCTCCCAAACTGAGAAATAGACGTATATACGTATTTAGCTATTTTAACAGTGCAATTACAGTTAATTACTGGTATCTCACGTATAGTTTAAAAAAACAATATCTGAATATCTATAATTAAAAAATATTCAGACATCTGGATATTTGGGTCCAGCCCTACTGTAAAGCACTTTGAAGTGCATGGATATGTATTAAAATTCCCATAAAAATATAGCTCTGATTGATTTCTTTGAAAACTACTTAAGCCAGCTACTCTGCCTTTTTTCATATGGGTTTTTCAGTATAACTGTTATGTTCATGGATTTTATTAAATAAATGTTCCACTAATCTTCAAGACAAATTTCACTGCAAAAATTGATTATACAGTACTATGCCACAGCTACAATCCTGTTTTCACCTGGGTAAGTCTGCAGACATCTGCAACTTAAGAAAAAATTTATTTCCAGTTGAGAAAGCTACCATTTCAAAACAAACCAAATTATCATTACCTTTAGTGGATCTGTACAGACCGTGTGCTCACCTGTACATGGTGGACCTGCAGCATGGAGAAGAGCTTGTTAAAGCAGGAGCTCAGCATGGGAATGGATGAGGGCTGGATTATCAGGCTACTTCCTGGAGGAGAGCCACCTCCATGGAGAGCCCTCAGCAGGGAGTCATCAGTTCCATTGGAGGCCTGGCTCACTGAAAGTCACAAAATAGATTTTATAGTCATGATATAGAGCTGCAAGAAAAAACATCTAAAACTTCAAAGATTAATGTTTGCTACTAAAATTTGAAGGCGTTCAGGAACACTGCCCAATCAGCACAGCAGACCTTTGGAAGTGCTGCAGAAGGTCTGAGAAGAAATCCCACCTCAATATCTGCAGAAACTGATCAGCAGAATGGCACAGATTTCTCAAGCAGGTTTACCTGCAAATGGCAGCTTTTTTGATAAAAGAAATTATTTGACCATTATTCTGTGCTCAGATATGCTTTTAAGGAATTGTTTTCTTGTTTCCATTCACAACCATTTGATTGAATAAAACCAACATAAGATAATAAGAATACATACGTATGTAGGTGTTTTACCTGAGATTGTTTTTCTGTGCTTTGGTATTAATATTTTCTTTTTATTTTAGTGGAAAATCCAATAATATTTTAGTGTTTCCAAACGTGAAACCAAACTGAAAAGTGTATTGTGTCTCCAGGATACCTGTAGATGAGTTTGAGGTGAGGGCCTGTAGAATAGAGTCTGCCTGTAGTGTTGCCATCATTTTGAGCATCAGTTCAGCCTGCTGCTCAAGGCCCACTTCTAGCC
Source organism: Ctenopoma multispine (assembly GCA_034779795.1). Lineage (NCBI taxonomy): Eukaryota > Metazoa > Chordata > Actinopteri > Anabantiformes > Anabantidae > Ctenopoma > Ctenopoma multispine. The sequence continues at coordinate 946,867 of JAUYWH010000007.1, read as the reverse complement.
GGGCATCCAAAGCTGTGAAACACAGGGACAAAAGGTCAAAGCTTAGTTTGAAAAACATCAAAAAGTTAATTTAAAGATGCAAAGACTGCTCCTTCAAGGAAAACTCAACTTCTGCTCACCCTGTGAAACGGAGACTGACAGACCCTGTGACCCAGGCTTTTCAGCAGCAACTGGAGGTTTGGACACTGGGATACCAACCCCACCGATGTATGGGTTGTACCCATATGTGCCATAATCAGCTCCCCAATAGTCATACCAGGTGCTGCTTATAGGCTGAAAGTGGCCACGAGAAAGAGGGAATTAAAAACATAAACACGACATGCACAAACAAGCTGTCTAAACCGAATCTACACTTCACAAGTACGTTCATTCAAAAAGAAGCAGAGACCTCACTTTCCCTTAACCTTGTCGACCCCATTTTCAACAACTTTATTTTCTGTGATGCTTCAGTTGACTTAGCTTACAAACTGGACAGATTGCAAATTCTTCAACTATGCATTATAACAATAAAGTAAGGTTGTGTAAAGTGTTTATTTAGCTTTTGCTTTCAATCTGTTACTAACAAATGTTCATGACTACAGTTATGCTTTAAAATATTCTCAATTTTTGCAGAAATATGATCTAAAATAGATGAGGGACCCAATTAAACAATAACCTAATCTATCATTTCTGGTAGCTATCAGCCCTTCTCCTCAAGGTTCATCATCGTCTCACTTCAGGGATATTGATTGGGTTTCAGTTCCATCTCTTTTGCTTTAATTTATTTTTGGTAGAACAATTTGTGTGTTTGTCTTGCTGCATGATCCACTTTCTTTTGAGCTTCAGGTCACAGATGGATACAGATTTTTTTCAAGACACTGAAGACTTTGCTTTCAAACTCAGAATTTTCAATTCCATCAGTGATCGCTAGCTGACCTCGTCAAGAGGCAGCAATGCACGCCCACATCATATTATTGCCACCACTATGTTTCACTGGATAAGGTTCTTACACTGGAATGCAACAAACATAACATTTGAGCCAAAAACACTTCTCTAAGGTCTTGTTTGAGCCATGACTCACTTGCATGCATCAAACGTATGATACTAACTTCACCTTCAAATGAACTAAGAGGTGTACATACGTTTGTACCATACAAAGACGCAAGACTGAATCATATTTCTTCGTAGACAGATTAATAGAAAAGAAAAAAAAAACTTTCAAACTGTAAATTAAACCCTGAACATTTTTCACTGTACAGGTAAATTACTATATTTAAGGACTAAAACCTTTAAAATTCTGATCTCAGAGAAAACTATTTTTGTGAAAAAAGTTCTGTAATGATGATGATGTAATGATGAACAATTAATCCACAAGCTGAGGCCTGTGGCAAAAATTAATATTACAATGATTGACCCATTTTATGCAATTAATTGATACATTTTTGGATTCTTACAATAAATAAAATGCAACTTTTGTCAAGTGACATTTTTAGTTAACAAATTAACATCGAGCCGATGTTGAAAACTATTACTACTCAATTTTTTTTAACAAAATTCTCAACTATAATTTTAGATTTTTTTTGTTCTGTAAATGTACAACTTTGTAAAAAAATATTAAACCCCTATTCTTGTGCATTCTTTCACCATTTCAAATATACAAAAAAAAGTTATAATTAACATACCTTAAACACTTTGGCAGCAAGTGGATCTTTTTCCAAATCAATATCTAAAGGATCAATATCAACATCCATCAGGTCTTGTAGCAAGTCAAAGTCTATGTCTTTATCTTTTTCCAAAGATGACAGAGGTGGAGCACCTTTGGATAATGAAAACAGCTTTAATATTGCCAAGCAAGCACACCAGAAAAACATACAAGCAAGAAACTCTTTCTTTAGCACGTTACTGGGCAATTTTAACGCCGATCAAGCTATTAGCTCTTATACTGCAGAAGAGTCCAAACACAAGACACAGCACGATCAAACTGAATGTTTAGGTGTAGAAGCACAGCTGTGTTAGATATATCTCCTACTAAATATCTACTGTAGGCTAGCATTTAGTTTTCCCAAGTTGCAGGTCCCAAAATAGCTCTGAAACTACATGTTTGAACTCCTCCGAGTGTCAGAACTAACGCAATACTAAAACAAACAGTGTGGCGAAACATAGTAAATATGCAGCTATGAAAAAAGAAGAGAACATTTTCGCACACAAATACATTGTAGCATGATGATAAGAAGTCTACATTCATATCAACATCTGTGTCTGAATTGTTGAAGTGTGGTCGGGGCTACCCACGCACTTTGGAATACTGAGGAGGTCCCAGTGGTACCTGAGATGATATCAGGGACCAGAGCCTCGTCAATGCTCTCTACCAGAGGGATGGGTGCTGGCTGGGGCAAGGAGTCATCTGAATCTGCCCCCGCTGAGGAGGACGATGCACCAGCATCCTCACCGCCCGCAACCTCATCCATGGCATCAAGAGAACCTGGAGACAGCAGTTCACCTGAAAAGCCAGACAGTTCACTCTTCATTACAGTTATATGGTTTTACAGTGGGATGTGCAAGTTTGGGCAGCCTTGTTAATCTTCATGACTTTCCTGTATAAATCGTTGGTTGTTTAATTGATAAAAAATTTCTGCTAAATATATCATATAGGAGACACACACAGTGATATTTGAGAAGTGAAACAAAGTTTATAGGATTTACAGAAAGCGTGCAACAATTGTTTAAACAAAATTAGGCAGGTGCATAAATTTGGGCACCACATAAAAGAAATGAACTCAATATTTTAGTAGATCCTCCTTTTACAGAAACAACAGCCTCTAAACGCTTCCTATAGCTTTCTGCATTCTTCCCCTAAACCAGTGGTTCTCAATTATTTTCTGTTGTGCCCCCTGTTTGGGGGGAAAAAAAATTTGCACCCCCCCGGATTGAAATCTGATATATAGCAAGATAATATTTCATTATTTATCTGTACAAACTAATCAAGTTAAGAAAATAAGATGCACCAATTTAAAACTATTTCAAAGTTCAGTTTATTAACTTTTTATCAACTGTAAACATTAGTGGTCCACTTCAACATCTTATTTTTTTCTTATATAGTTTTTTAACATCTAACATTTTTAACAATAGTACTGCTATTTTCCTCATTTCCGTTCACAGTAAATCAAGCGCCGAGTAGGCTTCGTCATATTTTCTGGTCTTTTTTTGCTGGCTAACGTCACATTCTCTACTTGCCTCCTGCATCTCTGCCGTTTTTATAAAATAAACTCATAAACTTCTCCATCTCTACTCCTCCATCAGCGCTCTCACTCTGCACACTGGGGCACCCATCTGTGTGTGTGTGTGTGTGTGTGTGTGTGTGTGTGTGTGTGGGGTCGGTCTACTTCTGCTGGGTTAAACAGGCAGCCTGTTGATTAGTTTGAGCGCTGCTGCCACCTAGCGTCTGGGGGTGGTTTAGCATTCCAGCATGGAAAAAAATTGATAAAAATAATGGATTCTCATGAGTCTCCTCCCTTGACCACCCCACTAATTGAGAAACACTGCCCTAAACCATGATGGTGAACAATCTTTGTCTTCAGGTCATTTGGGAATTGATTGAGACGCCCATGTTGCTACTCTTCAGAGAATTTTCAAAGAGGAGGGAAACCTACAATTGCCCTCCTTAAATACTCTCATAATTGGATTCACCTGTGTATGGAGGTCAGGGGTCACTGAGCTTACCAAGCCACTTTGAGTTCCAATAATTAGTTCTAAAGGATTTGGAATCAATAAAATGACAACAGTGCCCAAATTAATTCACCTGCCTAATTTTGTTTAAACAATTATTGCACACTTTCTGTAAATCCTATAAACTTCGTTTCACTTCTGAAATATCACTGTGTGTATCTCCTATATGATATATTTAACTGACATTTTTTATCGTAACAACCAACGATTTATAGAGGAAAATCATGAAGATAACAAGGCTGCCCAAACTTGTGCATCCCACTGTATATACACAAATATATGTAATATTAGTGACACATCTGACTATTTGCTCCCTTTTTTTGCATGTCTGTCACACTTAAATAATCATCAAACAAATGTTTATATTACACAAAGATAACCCAAGTAAATACAAATGATTGTATTTATTGACTGAAGAAAGCTGTCCTGGCCCTGTGTGAAAAAGTAATTATCAAAAGTTGAAACCAACGTAGTTTTGTTTAACCCATAAGCCTCTAAACATTCAATATCTCAAAATTGAGTCATGGCAACTGGACTTCCTTCTTGTTAGGTCAAACTACTCATCTCACTACTCATCAAAGTAGCTTCTTCTTCCTGAGGAAAGTTGGTTGGAGACCACAAATTTATCCTCCAGGTTGGTTTCACTTCATGTTTGAAATGACACCTACTGCTGACTCCAAAATCAGGCCCGATTCACACCTCCACCAGGTTGGTCACACTTAACAACCCACTTAATAGAGGTAGGAGTTGTTTTTGCAGAGGTGTGACTATTACATCTACTCACACCCTCCTCCCCTACCATTGTTTCACCTAAAAAGCCTATTCAGAGCAGGTGTGTAATGAAGCAAATAGTGTTCTTCAGTTTTTCTAAATCCCTCAGACTGAAGTGAAATGTTTCAACTAAATCTCACAGCTATATTTTAACATTCAAAAATCTGAATAAGAGCAGCTTGAGTAGAATACTGTGCTCTTAAGTCAGCCTGAAACCCAAAATAAAACATGGTCTACACAAACTGTTTATTGTCTGTCTAAACAGATGTGACACTTATCCACAAGCACGGTACACACACCTGCCAGGATGTCCTGTAGCATACACGTGAGGGAATATTGTGCCCAGGCTCCTCCCCAGGAGATGTCTCCTCTGTTAAAGTCTGTCCCAACGAGCAGGAGAAGCAGGCGCTCCAGCTGCTGTTCAGACACCACCTCACACAAGTGGATTGTGGGCCTTGTGGCATTGGCTATCCTAGCAAGAACCTAAGAAAAGAAAAAACTTTATGGGTATCGACAGTTTCCCACATTTAAGAAGTCCAAATGCAAGTATCAGATGAATACCTTGCACACAAACAGCAACAGGTCAGCATGACAGGTGAAGTCCATGGAGAGGAGGAAAAGGGCCAGCTTCTGCACCACGGAGATACAGCGTTCGTGGGACAGCGTGAAAGGAAGAGGCTCTACTTCTGGGGTTTCTTTGGCTGTTGTGGACTCAGTGTCCAGTGTGGAGCGAGGCCATTCAGCTGTCCGTCGTAGACGGATAAGGTCTTTAAAGTGCTAAAAGAGGAAGCAAGGTTAAGCATGGAATTACGATACACCCATAAAGTGTATTTCATTAAAAAAGGAGCAACACTTCTTGAATGCCCCACTTACAATTAAAGGAGCACTCAATTTAAATTGTATTTAGTGTCAGAGGACACAAATAATGTCCTGCCAGTATTCATCAGCTCCTTTTCATATGAGCAATGGTTTACTTCTTCATTTGTTCTTACTGGTAGTAATGCCAGTAATGTTGTTTCAACCCGTCTCACAAGTAGAGAAAACTATTGATGTCAACCTCAGATTTGTAATTCAGAGATCACAGGAATTTTGACTTCAGGTTGGCAAATATGCAGCTAGTCTGTTGAGGTCATAATTAGGGCAAATATTGAAATGCATTAGCAAAGCAGTAAATGTTCAGCTGAAGCCCAGCACAAGTCTTTCCCCATCCATTCCATAATCAGACACTTTGTAGGTGAATAAATATGAGTACAACGTAAAACACAAAACACAGAATAAAAATTGGAAAAAAACTATCAAAATATATTTATATTTGTCTGTGTGTGTGTGTTGCTCACCTTGGATGTGGCTTGTTTGAGCTTGGCCTGTTCCACCAGCAGTTTGTAAGAAGAGCCTTTGTTGCTCTGGATCTTCTCCTTCTCAATTTGCTCCACCAAAGCTTTCTGTTTTGCTTTCAATAGATTTAACTGCTACAATAAAAAAGGATATGATAAATATATGAACTGCAAAAGCAAATGCTATAGGCAACCCATTTTAATGCTGCAGCTTCATGACAAATACATGTTCCTACCGCTGGTGTTGAAGTGAGACACATTTACCTGCTTGTGGTGGACGAGCTGCTTGCGGATCTTGCGTGAGTAGAGTCTGTCCAGGCTGCTGCTGCCTTTAGCTGACCTACTGGAGTTCTGAGACTGGAGGCTGTTATTTATGAAGCTCCACTGAATACCTTTAGGTTAGACAAACAATGAGAAACATCAGTTCAAATGTGGGAATTACAGCACACGCAATTGATGCAAAACCGCTGAGAAAGTGTGAACTACATGTAAAGAATGTGTTTTGGTGCTTTGAAACACAAAAACAAAGGTGGATGATCAGGTCAGATCAAGATATAAACTTGTGATAAATTAACGGTCAATGCCTTAGTTAAATTCTAATGAAACATTCATTCCATTTCTTTACTTGTGTAGTGGAACGCAAACTAAAGTCTAACACAAGCAGTGAATCTAGTTCACATACCTGTAAAAGTTCTCTCCCGCTCTTTCCCAAGGTGCTTCTTGCCACCTGAGGCTTCATCCTCTATAGTGGCTACGTAGTCCAAGAGTCTTGAAACCAGCATCACTACCCAGCTGATCATAGGGATGTCCAAAACACCTACAAATCACACAAAGATTCAAGCTGTTGATTGAATAATTATAAATATTCACAGTCACAAAATATGTGAAACTACACTGAACAAAAATATAAACGCAACACTTGTTTTTGCTTCCGTTTTTCATGAGCTGAACTCAAACATCTGAAAATTTTACTACATACACAAAAGACCCATGACTCAAATATTGTTCTCACATCTGTCTACATGTGTGTTAGTGAGCACTTCTCCTTTGCCGAGATAATCCATCCCACCTCACAGGTGTGGCATGTCAAGGTGCTGATTAGACAGCATGAATATTGCACAGGTGTGCCTTAGACTGCCCACAATAAAGGGCCACCCTGAAATGTGCACAGTTTTGCTTTATGGGGGGGTGGTCGGGTAGAAAACCAGTCAGTATCTGGTGTGGCCCCCATTTGCCTCACGCAGGGCACCACATCTCCGTCGCATTGAGTTGATCAGGTTGTTGATTGTGGCCTGTGGAATGTTGGTCCTCTCCTTTTTAATAGCTGTGCGACGTTGCTGAATATTGGCAGGAACTGGATCACGCTGTCGTATACGCCGATCCAGAGCATGCTCAATGGGTGACATGTCTGGTGAGTATGCTGGCCATGCAAGAACTGGGATGTTTTCAGCTTCCAGTAATTGTGTACAGATTAGATGCGTTATCAAGCTGCAACATGAGGTGAAGGTCGTGGATGAATGACACAGCAAATTCAGGATCTCGTCAGGGTACCTCTGTGCATTTAAAATGCCATCAAAAAAAAGCACCCGTGTTCAGTGTCCATAACATACTTCTGCCCATACCACAAGCCCACCGCCACCATGGGCCACTCGACCCACAACGCTGACATCAGCAAACCTCTCACCCACACCACGCCACACACCGTCTGCCATCTGCCCTAAACAGTGAAAACCGGGACTCATCTGTGAACAGAACGCCTCTCCAAACGCCATCGAATGTGAGTGTTTACCCACTCAAGTCAGTTACGACGACGAACTGCAGTCAGGTCCAGACCTCGATGAGGACGACAAGCATGCAGATGAGCTTCCCTGAGACGGTTTCTGACAGTTTGTGCAGAAATTCTTTGGTTATGCAAACCGATTGTTG